>CALNHZ020000742.1:0-13941 GCA_940586395.1 Vitis riparia x Vitis cinerea | reverse complement strand
CACGGATTTTATCTGATCCCGGTACTAGCCCGGATTCTACAATTTATCGGAATTCACAATGATTGTAACCATTTCCGGGACTCGCCCGGTCAGTTTTTTGGTACTGGAACGGATTCTACCTGATCCCGGTACAGCCCCGGATTCTACCATTTTTCGGTACTCAAACTGATTGTAACCGTTTCCGGGACTCGCCCGGTCAGTTTTTCGGTACTCGCACGGATTTTATCTGATCCCGGTACTAGCCCGGATTCTACCATTTATCGGAATTCACAATGATTGTAACCATTTCCGGGACTCGCCCGGTCAGTTTTTTGGTACTGGAACGGATTCTACCTGATCCAGGTACAGCCCCGGATTCTACCATTTTTCGGTACTCAAACTGATTGTAACCGTTTCCGGGACTCGCCCGGTCAGTTTTTCGGTACTCGCACGGATTTTATCTGATCCCGGTACTAGCCCGGATTCTACCATTTATCGGAATTCACACTGATTGTAACCATTTCCGGGACTCGCCCGGTCAGTTTTTCGGCACTCGCACGGATTTTATCTGATCCCGGTACTAGCCCGGATTCTACCATTTATCGGAATTCACACTGATTGTAACCATTTCCGGGACTCGCCCGGTCAGTTTTTTGGTACTGGAACGGATTTACCTGATCCCGGTACAGCCCGGATTCTACCATTTTTCGGTACTCAAACTGATTGTAACCGTTTCCGGGACTCGCCCGGTCAGTTTTTCGGTACTCGCACGGATTTTATCTGATCCCGGTACTAGCCCGGATTCTACCATTTATCGGAATTCACAATGATTGTAACCATTTCCGGGACTCGCCCGGTCAGTTTTTTGGTACTGGAACGGATTCTACCTGATCCAGGTACAGCCCCGGATTCTACCATTTTTCGGTACTCAAACTGATTGTAACCGTTTCCGGGACTCGCCCGGTCAGTTTTTCGGTACTCGCACGGATTTTATCTGATCCCGGTACTAGCCCGGATTCTACCATTTATCGGAATTCACACTGATTGTAACCATTTCCGGGACTCGCCCGGTCAGTTTTTCGGTACTCGCACGGATTTATCTGATCCCGGTACAGCCCGGATTCTACCATTTATCGGAATTCACACTGATTGTAACCATTTCCGGGACTCGCCCGGTCAGTTTTTCGGTACTCGCACGGATTCTATCTGATCCCGGTACTAGCCCGGATTCTACCATTTATCGGAATTCACACTGATTGTAACCATTTCCGGGACTCGCCCGGTCAGTTTTTTGGTACTGGAACGGATTCTACCTGATCCAGGTACAGCCCGGATTCTACCATTTTTCGGTACTCAAACTGATTGTAACCGTTTCCGGGACTCGCCCGGTCAGTTTTTCGGTACTCGCACGGATTTTATCTGATCCCGGTACTAGCCCGGATTCTACCATTTATCGGAATTCACACTGATTGTAACCATTTCCGGGACTCGCCCGGTCAGTTTTTTGGTACTGGAACGGATTCTACCTGATCCAGGTACAGCCCCGGATTCTACCATTTTTCGGTACTCAAACTGATTGTAACCGTTTTCCGGGACTCGCCCGGTCAGTTTTTCGGTACTGGCACGGATTTTACTGATCCCGGTACTACAGCCCGGATTCTACCATTTTTCGGAACTCAAATGATTGTAACCATTTCCGGGACTCGCCCGGTCAGTTTTTCGGTACTCGCACGGATTTTATCTGATCCCGGTACTAGCCCGGATTCTACCATTTATCGGAATTCACAATGATTGTAACCATTTCCGGGACTCGCCCGGTCAGTTTTTTGGTACTGGAACGGATTTACCTGATCCAGGTACAGCCCGGATTCTACCATTTTTCGGTACTCAAACTGATTGTAACCGTTTCCGGGACTCGCCCGGTCAGTTTTTCGGTACTCGCACGGATTTTATCTGATCCCGGTACTAGCCCGGATTCTACCATTTATCGGAATTCACACTGATTGTAACCATTTCCGGGACTCGCCCGGTCAGTTTTTTGTACTGGAACGGATTCTACCTGATCCCAGGTACAGCCCGGATTCTACCATTTTTCGGTACTCAAACTGATTGTAACCGTTTCCGGGACTCCCCGGTCAGTTTTTCGGTACTCGCACGGATTTATCTGATCCCGGTACTAGCCCGGATTCTACCATTTATCGGAATTCACAATGATTGTAACCATTTCCGGGACTCGCCCGGTCAGTTTTTTGGTACTGGAACGGATTCTACCTGATCCAGGTACAGCCCCGGATTCTACCATTTTTCGGTACTCAAACTGATTGTAACCGTTTCCGGGACTCGCCCGGTCAGTTTTTCGGTACTCGCACGGATTTTATCTGATCCCGGTACTAGCCCGGATTCTACCATTTATCGGAATTCACACTGATTGTAACCATTTCCGGGACTCGCCCGGTCAGTTTTTCGGTACTCGCACGGATTTTATCTGATCCCGGTACTAGCCCGGATTCTACCATTTATCGGAATTCACAATGATTGTAACCATTTCCGGGACTCGCCCGGTCAGTTTTTTGGTACTGGAACGGATTCTACCTGATCCGGTACTAGCCCCGGATTCTACCATTTTTCGGAATTCAAACTGATTGTAACCATTTCCGGGACTCGCCCGGTCAGTTTTTTGGTACTGGAACGGATTCTACCTGATCCAGGTACAGCCCCGGATTCTACCATTTTTCGGTACTCAAACTGATTGTAACCGTTTCCGGGACTCGCCCGGTCAGTTTTTCGGTACTCGCACGGATTTTATCTGATCCCGGTACTAGCCCGGATTCTACCATTTATCGGAATTCACATGATTGTAACCATTTCCGGGACTCGCCCGGTCAGTTTTTTCGGTACTGGAACGGATTCTACCTGATCCAGGTACAGCCCCGGATTCTACCATTTTTCGGTACTCAAATGATTGTAACGTTTCCGGGACTCGCCCGGTCAGTTTTTCGGTACTCGCACGGATTTTATCTGATCCCGGTACTAGCCCGGATTCTACCATTTATCGGAATTCACACTGATTGTAACCATTTCCGGGACTCGCCCGGTCAGTTTTTCGGGTACTCGCACGGATTTATCTGATCCCGGTACTAGCCCGGATTCTACCATTTATCGGAATTCACACTGATTGTAACCATTTCCGGGACTCGCCCGGTCAGTTTTTGGTACTCGCACGGATTCTATCTGATCCCGGTACTAGCCCCGGATTCTACCATTTATCGGAATTCAAACTGATTGTAACCATTTCCGGGACTCGCCCGGTCAGTTTTTTGGTACTGGAACGGATTCTACCTGATCCCGGTACAGCCCGGATTCTACCATTTTTCGGTACTCAAACTGATTGTAACCGTTTCCGGGACTCGCCCGGTCAGTTTTTCGGTACTCGCACGGATTTTATCTGATCCCGGTACTAGCCCGGATTCTACCATTTATCGGAATTCACAATGATTGTAACCATTTCCGGGACTCGCCCGGTCAGTTTTTTGGTACTGGAACGGATTCTACCTGATCCAGGTACAGCCCCGGATTCTACCATTTTTCGGTACTCAAACTGATTGTAACCGTTTCCGGGACTCGCCCGGTCAGTTTTTCGGTACTGCACGGATTTATCTGATCCCGGTACTAGCCCGGATTCTACCATTTATCGGAATTCACACTGATTGTAACCATTTCCGGGACTCGCCCGGTCAGTTTTTTCGTACTCGCACGGATTTTATCTGATCCCGGTACTAGCCCGGATTCTACCATTTATCGAATTCACAATGATTGTAACCATTTCCGGGACTCGCCCGGTCAGTTTTTTGGTACTGGAACGGATTCTACCTGATCCCGGTACAGCCCGGATTCTACCATTTATCGGAATTCAAACTGATTGTAACCATTTCCGGGACTCGCCCGGTCAGTTTTTTCGTACTGGAACGGATTCTACCTGATCCAGGTACAGCCCCGGATTCTACCATTTTTCGGTACTCAACTGATTGTAACCGTTTCCGGGACTCGCCCGGTCAGTTTTTCGGTACTCGCACGGATTTTATTGATCCCGGTACTAGCCCGGATTCTACCATTTATCGGAATTCACACTGATTGTAACCATTTCCGGGACTCGCCCGGTCAGTTTTTTGGTACTGGAACGGATTCTACCTGATCCAGGTACAGCCCCGGATTCTACCATTTTTCGGTACTCAAACTGATTGTAACCGTTTCCGGGACTCGCCCGGTCAGTTTTTCGTACTCGCACGGATTTATCTGATCCCGGTACTAGCCCGGATTCTACCATTTATCGGAATTCACAATGATTGTAACCATTTCCGGGACTCGCCCGGTCAGTTTTTTGGTACTGGAACGGATTTACTGATCCAGGTACAGCCCGGATTCTACCATTTTTCGGTACTCAAACTGATTGTAACATTTCCGGGACTCGCCCGGTCAGTTTTTCGTTACTCGCACGGATTTTATCTGATCCCGGTACTAGCCCGGATTCTACCATTTATCGGAATTCACACTGATTGTAACCATTTCCGGGACTCGCCCGGTCAGTTTTTCGGTACTCGCACGGATTTTATCTGATCCCGGTACTAGCCCGGATTCTACCATTTATCGGAATTCACAATGATTGTAACATTTCCGGGACTCGCCCGGTCAGTTTTTTGGTACTGGAACGGATTCTACCTGATCCCGGTACAGCCCCGGATTCTACCATTTTTCGGTACTCAAACTGATTGTAACCGTTTCCGGGACTCGCCCGGTCAGTTTTTCGGTACTCGCACGGATTTTATCTGATCCCGGTACTAGCCCGGATTCTACCATTTATCGGAATTCACAATGATTGTAACCATTTCCGGGACTCGCCCGGTCAGTTTTTTGGTACTGGAACGGATTCTACCTGATCCCGGTACTAGCCCGGATTCTACCATTTTTCGGTACTCAAACTGATTGTAACCGTTTCCGGGACTCGCCCGGTCAGTTTTTCGGTACTCGCACGGATTTTATCTGATCCCGGTACTAGCCCGGATTCTACCATTTATCGGAATTCACACTGATTGTAACCATTTCCGGGACTCGCCCGGTCAGTTTTTCGGTACTCGCACGGATTTTATCTGATCCCGGTACTAGCCCGGATTCTACCATTTATCGGAATTCACAATGATTGTAACCATTTCCGGGACTCGCCCGGTCAGTTTTTGGTACTGGAACGGATTCTACCTGATCCAGGTACAGCCCGGATTCTACCATTTTCGGTACTCAAACTGATTGTAACCGTTTCCGGGACTCGCCCGGTCAGTTTTTCGGTACTCGCACGGATTTTATCTGATCCCGGTACTAGCCCGGATTCTACCATTTATCGGAATTCACAATGATTGTAACCATTTCCGGGACTCGCCCGGTCAGTTTTTTGGTACTGGAACGGATTCTACCTGATCCAGGTACAGCCCGGATTCTACCATTTTTCGGTACTCAACACTGATTGTAACCATTTCCGGGACTCGCCCGGTCAGTTTTTCGTTACTCGCACGGATTTTATCTGATCCCGGTACTAGCCCGGATTCTACCATTTATCGGAATTCACACTGATTGTAACCATTTCCGGGACTCGCCCGGTCAGTTTTTCGTACTCGAACGGATTTTATCTGATCCAGGTACTAGCCCGGATTCTACCATTTTTCGGAATTCACACTGATTGTAACCATTTCCGGGACTCGCCCGGTCAGTTTTTCGGTACTCGCACGGATTTTATCTGATCCCGGTACTAGCCCGGATTCTACCATTTATCGGAATTCACACTGATTGTAACCATTTCCGGGACTCGCCCGGTCAGTTTTTGGTACTGGAACGGATTCTACCTGATCCAGGTACAGCCCGGATTCTACCATTTTTCGGTACTCAAACTGATTGTAACCGTTTCCGGGACTCGCCCGGTCAGTTTTTCGGTACTCGCACGGATTTTATCTGATCCCGGTACTAGCCCGGATTCTACCATTTATCGGAATTCACAATGATTGTAACCATTTCCGGGACTCGCCCGGTCAGTTTTTTGGTACTGGAACGGATTCTACCTGATCCAGGTACAGCCCCGGATTCTACCATTTTTCGGTACTCAAACTGATTGTAACCGTTTCCGGGACTCGCCCGGTCAGTTTTTCGTACTGGAACGGATTCTACCTGATCCAGGTACAGCCCCGGATTCTACCATTTTTCGGTACTCAAACTGATTGTAACCATTTCCGGGACTCGCCCGGTCAGTTTTTCGGTACTCGCACGGATTTTATCTGATCCCGGTACTAGCCCGGATTCTACCATTTATCGGAATTCACAATGATTGTAACCATTTCCGGGACTCGCCCGGTCAGTTTTTTGGTACTGGAACGGATTCTACCTGATCCAGGTACAGCCCCGGATTCTACCATTTTTCGGTACTCAAACTGATTGTAACCGTTTCCGGGACTCGCCCGGTCAGTTTTTCGGTACTCGCACGGATTTTATCTGATCCCGGTACTAGCCCGGATTCTACCATTTATCGGAATTCACAACTGATTGTAACCATTTCCGGGACTCGCCCGGTCAGTTTTTGGTACTGGAACGGATTCTACCTGATCCAGGTACAGCCCCGGATTCTACCATTTTTCGGTACTCAACTGATTGTAACCGTTTCCGGGACTCGCCCGGTCAGTTTTTCGGTACTCGCACGGATTTTATCTGATCCCGGTACTAGCCCGGATTCTACCATTTATCGGAATTCACAATGATTGTAACCATTTCCGGGACTCGCCCGGTCAGTTTTTTGGTACTGGAACGGATTCTACCTGATCCAGGTACAGCCCCGGATTCTACCATTTTTCGGTACTCAAACTGATTGTAACCGTTTCCGGGACTCGCCCGGTCAGTTTTTCGTACTCGCACGGATTTTATCTGATCCCGGTACTAGCCCGGATTCTACCATTTATCGGAATTCACACTGATTGTAACCATTTCCGGGACTCGCCCGGTCAGTTTTTCGGTACTCGCACGGATTTTATCTGATCCCGGTACTAGCCCGGATTCTACCATTTATCGGAATTCACACTGATTGTAACCATTTCCGGGACTCGCCCGGTCAGTTTTTGGTACTGGAACGGATTCTACTGATCCCGGTACTAGCCCGGATTCTACCATTTTTCGGTATTCAAACTGATTGTAACCATTTCCGGGACTCGCCCGGTCAGTTTTTTCGTACTGGAACGGATTCTACCTGATCCGGTACTAGCCCCGGATTCTACCATTTTCGGTACTCAAACTGATTGTAACCGTTTCCGGGACTCGCCCGGTCAGTTTTTCGGTACTCGCACGGATTTATCTGATCCCGGTACTAGCCCGGATTCTACCATTTATCGGAATTCACACTGATTGTAACCATTTCCGGGACTCGCCCGGTCAGTTTTTTCGTACTGGAACGGATTCTACCTGATCCAGGTACAGCCCCGGATTCTA
Source organism: Vitis riparia x Vitis cinerea (assembly GCA_940586395.1). NCBI lineage: Eukaryota > Viridiplantae > Streptophyta > Magnoliopsida > Vitales > Vitaceae > Vitis > Vitis riparia x Vitis cinerea. Next base: position 6,450 of record CALNHZ020000742.1, on the reverse strand, counting down.
CCATTTTTCGGTACTCAAACTGATTGTAACCATTTCCGGGACTCGCCCGGTCAGTTTTTCGGTACTCGCACGGATTTATCTGATCCCGGTACTAGCCCGGATTCTACCATTTATCGGAATTCACACTGATTGTAACCATTTCCGGGACTCGCCCGGTCAGTTTTTCGGTACTCGCACGGATTTTATCTGATCCCGGTACTAGCCCGGATTCTACCATTTATCGGAATTCACAATGATTGTAACCATTCCGGGACTCGCCCGGTCAGTTTTTGGTACTGGAACGGATTCTACCTGATCCCGGTACAGCCCCGGATTCTACCATTTTTCGGTATTCAAACTGATTGTAACCATTTCCGGGACTCGCCCGGTCAGTTTTTTGGTACTGGAACGGATTCTACCTGATCCAGGTACAGCCCCGGATTCTACCATTTTTCGGTACTCAAACTGATTGTAACCGTTTCCGGGACTCGCCCGGTCAGTTTTTCGGTACTCGCACGGATTTTATCTGATCCCGGTACTAGCCCGGATTCTACCATTTATCGGAATTCACACTGATTGTAACCATTTCCGGGACTCGCCCGGTCAGTTTTTTGGTACTGGAACGGATTCTACCTGATCCAGGTAGCCCCGGATTCTACCATTTTTCGGTACTCAAACTGATTGTAACCGTTTCCGGGCTCGCCCGGTCAGTTTTTCGGTACTCGCACGGATTTTATCTGATCCCGGTACTAGCCCGGATTCTACCATTTATCGGAATTCACACTGATTGTAACCATTTCCGGGACTCGCCCGGTCAGTTTTTCGGTACTCGCACGGATTTTATCTGATCCCGGTACTAGCCCGGATTCTACCATTTATCGGAATTCACAATGATTGTAACCATTTCCGGGACTCGCCCGGTCAGTTTTTTGGTACTGGAACGGATTCTACCTGATCCCAGGTACAGCCCCGGATTCTACCATTTTTCGGTACTCAAACTGATTGTAACCGTTTCCGGGACTCGCCCGGTCAGTTTTTTCGTACTGGCACGGATTCTATCTGATCCCGGTACTAGCCCGGATTCTACCATTTTTCGGTATTCAAACTGATTGTAACCATTTCCGGGACTCGCCCGGTCAGTTTTTCGGTACTCGCACGGATTTTATCTGATCCGGTACTAGCCCGGATTCTACCATTTATCGGAATTCACACTGATTGTAACCATTTCCGGGACTCGCCCGGTCAGTTTTTCGGTACTGGAACGGATTCTACCTGATCCAGGTACAGCCCGGATTCTACCATTTTGGTACTCAAACTGATTGTAACCATTTCGGGACTCGCCCGGTCAGTTTTTCGGTACTCGCACGGATTTATCTGATCCCGGTACTAGCCCGGATTCTACCATTTTCGGAATTCACACTGATTGTAACCATTTCCGGGACTCGCCCCACCCCCACCCCCCCACCCACCACCCAACCCCATTTTTCTCCGGTCAGTTTTTTCGTACTGGAACGGATTTTATCTGATCCCGGTACAGCCCCGGATTCTACCATTTTTCGGTATTCAAACTGATTGTAACCATTTCCGGGACTCGCCCGGTCAGTTTTTCGGTACTGGAACGGATTCTACCTGATCCCGGTACAGCCCGGATTCTACCATTTTTCGGTACTCAAACTGATTGTAACCATTTCCGGGACTCGCCCGGTCAGTTTTTCGGTACTCGCACGGATTTTATCTGATCCCGGTACTAGCCCGGATTCTACCATTTATCGGAATTCACAATGATTGTAACCATTTCCGGGACTCGCCCGGTCAGTTTTTTCGTACTGGAACGGATTCTACCTGATCCAGGTACAGCCCGGATTCTACCATTTTTCGGTACTCAAACTGATTGTAACCGTTTTCGGGACTCGCCCGGTCAGTTTTTCGGTACTCGCACGGATTTTATCTGATCCCGGTACAGCCCGGATTCTACCATTTATCGGAATTCAAACTGATTGTAACCATTTCCGGGACTCGCCCGGTCAGTTTTTCGGTACTCGCACGGATTTATCTGATCCCGGTACTAGCCCGGATTCTACCATTTATCGGAATTCACACTGATTGTAACCATTTCCGGGACTCGCCCGGTCAGTTTTTTTGGTCGGAACGGATTTACCTGATCCGGTACAGCCCGGATTCTACCATTTTTCGGTACTCCAACTGATTGTAACCGTTTCCGGGACTCGCCCGGTCAGTTTTTCGGTACTCGCACGGATTTATCTGATCCCGGTACTAGCCCGGATTCTACAATTTATCGGAATTCACAATGATTGTAACCATTTCCGGGACTCGCCCGGTCAGTTTTTTCGGTACTGGAACGGATTCTACCTGATCCAGGTACAGCCCCGGATTCTACCATTTTTCGGTACTCAAACTGATTGTAACCGTTTCCGGGACTCGCCCGGTCAGTTTTTCGTTACTCGCACGGATTTTATCTGATCCCGGTACTAGCCCGGATTCTACCATTTATCGGAATTCACACTGATTGTAACCATTTCCGGGACTCGCCCGGTCAGTTTTTCGGTACTCGCACGGATTTTATCTGATCCCGGTACTAGCCCGGATTCTACCATTTATCGGAATTCACAATGATTGTAACCATTTCCGGGACTCGCCCGGTCAGTTTTTTGGTACTCGCACGGATTCTACTGATCCGGTACTAGCCCGGATTCTACCATTTTCGGGACTTCAAACTGATTGTAACCATTTCCGGGACTCGCCCGGTCAGTTTTTTCGTACTGGAACGGATTCTACCTGATCCAGGTACAGCCCGGATTCTACCATTTTTCGGTACTCAAACTGATTGTAACCGTTTCCGGGACTCGCCCGGTCAGTTTTTCGGTACTCGCACGGATTTTATCTGATCCCGGTACTAGCCCGGATTCTACCATTTATCGGAATTCACACTGATTGTAACCATTTCCGGGACTCGCCCGGTCAGTTTTTTGGTACTGGAACGGATTCTACCTGATCCCGGTACTAGCCCGGATTCTACCATTTATCGGAATTCACACTGATTGTAACCATTTCCGGGACTCGCCCGGTCAGTTTTTCGGTACTCGCACGGATTTTATTGATCCCGGTACTAGCCCGGATTCTACCATTTATCGGAATTCACAATGATTGTAACCATTTCCGGGACTCGCCCGGTCAGTTTTTTGGTACTGGAACGGATTCTACCTGATCCAGGTACAGCCCCGGATTCTACCATTTTTCGGTACTCAAACTGATTGTAACCGTTTCCGGGACTCGCCCGGTCAGTTTTTCGGTACTCGCACGGATTTTATCTGATCCCGGTACTAGCCCGGATTCTACCATTTATCGGAATTCACACTGATTGTAACCATTTCCGGGACTCGCCCGGTCAGTTTTTTGGTACTGGAACGGATTCTACCTGATCCAGGTACAGCCCGGATTCTACCATTTTTCGGTACTCAAACTGATTGTAACCATTTCCGGGACTCGCCCGGTCAGTTTTTCGGTACTCGCACGGATTTTATCTGATCCCGGTACTAGCCCGGATTCTACCATTTATCGGAATTCACACTGATTGTAACCATTTCCGGGACTCGCCCGGTCAGTTTTTTGGTACTGGAACGGATTTACCTGATCCGGTACAGCCCGGATTCTACCATTTTCGGTACTCAAACTGATTGTAACCGTTTCCGGGACTCGCCCGGTCAGTTTTTCGGTACTCGCACGGATTTTATCTGATCCCGGTACTAGCCCGGATTCTACCATTTATCGGAATTCACAATGATTGTAACCATTTCCGGGACTCGCCCGGTCAGTTTTTTCGTACTGGAACGGATTCTACCTGATCCAGGTACTAGCCCCGGATTCTACCATTTTTCGGTACTCACACTGATTGTAACCATTTCCGGGACTCGCCCGGTCAGTTTTTCGTTACTGGCACGGATTTTTATCTGATCCCGGTACTAGCCCGGATTCTACCATTTATCGGAATTCACACTGATTGTAACCATTTCCGGGACTCGCCCGGTCAGTTTTTCGGTACTCGCACGGATTTTATCTGATCCCGGTACTAGCCCGGATTCTACCATTTATCGGAATTCACACTGATTGTAACCATTTCCGGGACTCGCCCGGTCAGTTTTTGGTACTGGAACGGATTCTACCTGATCCAGGTACAGCCCCGGATTCTACCATTTTTCGGTACTCAAACTGATTGTAACGTTTCCGGGACTCGCCCGGTCAGTTTTTCGGTACTCGCACGGATTTTATCTGATCCCGGTACTAGCCCGGATTCTACCATTTATCGGAATTCACAATGATTGTAACCATTTCCGGGACTCGCCCGGTCAGTTTTTTGGTACTGGAACGGATTCTACCTGATCCAGGTACAGCCCCGGATTCTACCATTTTTCGGTACTCAAACTGATTGTAACATTTCCGGGACTCGCCCGGTCAGTTTTTCGGTACTCGCACGGATTTTATCTGATCCCGGTACTAGCCCGGATTCTACCATTTATCGGAATTCACACTGATTGTAACCATTTCCGGGACTCGCCCGGTCAGTTTTTTCGGTACTGGAACGGATTCTACCTGATCCAGGTACAGCCCGGATTCTACCATTTTTCGGTACTCAAACTGATTGTAACCATTTCCGGGACTCGCCCGGTCAGTTTTTCGGTACTCGCACGGATTTTATCTGATCCCGGTACTAGCCCGGATTCTACCATTTATCGGAATTCACAATGATTGTAACCATTTCCGGGACTCGCCCGGTCAGTTTTTTCGGTACTGGAACGGATTCTACCTGATCCAGGTACTAGCCCGGATTCTACCATTTTTCGGTACTCAAACTGATTGTAACCGTTTCCGGGACTCGCCCGGTCAGTTTTTCGGTACTCGCACGGATTTTATCTGATCCCGGTACTAGCCCGGATTCTACCATTTATCGGAATTCACACTGATTGTAACCATTTCCGGGACTCGCCCGGTCAGTTTTTTTCGTACTGGAACGGATTCTACTGATCCCGGTACTAGCCCGGATTCTACCATTTATCGGAATTCACACTGATTGTAACCATTTCCGGGACTCGCCCGGTCAGTTTTTGGTACTGGAACGGATTCTACTGATCCAGGTACAGCCCCGGATTCTACCATTTTCGGTACTCAAACTGATTGTAACCATTTCCGGGACTCGCCCGGTCAGTTTTCGGTACCGCACGGATTTTATCTGATCCCGGTACTAGCCCGGATTCTACCATTTATCGGAATTCACAATGATTGTAACCATTTCCGGGACTCGCCCGGTCAGTTTTTTGGTACTGGCACGGATTCTACCTGATCCAGGTACAGCCCGGATTCTACCATTTTTTCGGTACTCAAACTGATTGTAACCATTTCCGGGACTCGCCCGGTCAGTTTTTCGGTACTCGCACGGATTTTATCTGATCCCGGTACTAGCCCGGATTCTACCATTTATCGGAATTCACACTGATTGTAACCATTTCCGGGACTCGCCCGGTCAGTTTTTCGGTACTGGAACGGATTTTATCTGATCCCGGTACTAGCCCGGATTCTACCATTTTTCGGAATTCACACTGATTGTAACCATTTCCGGGACTCGCCCCGGTCAGTTTTTCGGTACTGCACGGATTTTATCTGATCCCGGTACTAGCCCGGATTCTACCATTTATCGGAATTCACACTGATTGTAACCATTTCCGGGACTCGCCCGGTCAGTTTTTGGTACTGGAACGGATTCTACCTGATCCAGGTACAGCCCCGGATTCTACCATTTTTCGGTACTCAAACTGATTGTAACCGTTTCCGGGACTCGCCCGCACCGACCCCCAGGTAGTTTTTCGGTACTCGCACGGATTTTATCTGATCCCGGTACTAGCCCGGATTCTACCATTATATGGAATTCACAATGATTGTAACCATTTCCGGGACTCGCCCGGTCAGTTTTTTGGTACTGGAACGGATTCTACCTGATCCAGGTACAGCCCGGATTCTACCATTTTTCGGTACTCAAACTGATTGTAACCGTTTCCGGGACTCGCCCGGTCAGTTTTTCGTACTCGCACGGATTTATTGATCCCGGTACTAGCCCGGATTCTACCATTTATCGGAATTCACACTGATTGTAACCATTTCGGGACTCGCCCGGTCAGTTTTTGGTACTCGCACGGATTTTATCTGATCCGGTATAGCCCGGATTCTACCATTTATCGGAATTCACACTGATTGTAACCATTCCGGGACTCGCCCGGTCAGTTTTTGGTACTGGACGGATTTATGATCCCGGTACAGGCCCGGATTCTACCATTTTCGGTACTCAAACTGATGTAACCATTTCCGGGACTCGCCCGGTCAGTTTTTCGGTACCGCACGGATTTTTATCTGATCCCGGTACTAGCCCGGATTCTACATTTATCGGAATTCACAATGATTGTA
>CALNHZ020000741.1:0-14029 GCA_940586395.1 Vitis riparia x Vitis cinerea | reverse complement strand
GAATCCGTGAGAGTACAGAAACGGTCCAAACGAGTACACAAGAAAAAAGTAGATTCCGTGTGAGAACCGAAAATGGTAGAATCGTGTCGAGTACCGGGAATAGGAAGAATCCGTGAGGTACAGAAAAACGGTCCAAAACGAGTACAAGAAAAAAGTAGATGCTATGTGTGAGAACCGAAAGTGGTAGAATCCGTGCGAGTACCGGGAATAGGTAGAATCCGTGAGAGTCAGAAAAACGGTCCAAACGAGTACAAGAAAAAAGTAGATTCCGTGTGAGAACCGAAAGATGGTAGAATCCGTTCGAGTACTGGAATAGGAGAATCATGAGAGTACAGAAAAACGGTCCAAACGAGTACAATAAAAAAGTAGATTTCTGTGAGAACCAGAAAATGGTAGAATCGGTGCGAGTACCGGGAATAGGAAGAATCCGTGAGAGTACAGAAAAAACGGTCCAAACGAGTAGAAGAAAAAGTAGATTCCGTGTGAGAAGCGGAAGATGGTAGAAATCCGTGAGGCGAGTACCGGGATAGGAAGAATCCTTGAGAGTACCACAAAAACTATCCGGGAAGGTGGCGAGTATCTGACAAAAGTAGATTCGTGTGATAAACCGGAAAATGGTAGAATCCTTGCGAGTACCAGGGAATAGTTACAATCATGACATTACAAGAAAAATGGTCCAAACGAGTACAAGAAAAAAGTAGATTCTGTGTGAGACCAGAAAATGGTAAGAAAATCGGTGCGACTTACCGGGAATAGGCAGAAATCCGGGAGAGTACAGAAAAAACGTTCAAACGAGTAGAAGAAAAAAAGTAGATTAGCGTGTGAGAAGCGGAAAGATGGTAGAATACCGTGCGAGTATACGGGAATAGGTAAGAATCCGTGATAAGTACAGAAAAACGGTCCAAATGAGGTACAAGAAAAAAAAGTAGATTCCGTGTGAGAACCGAAAATGGTAAAATCCTGGCGATTACCGGGAATAGGAAGAAATTAGTTAAGAGTACCAAAAAAGTATCCCGTGAGTACCGGAAAAAGTACATTCCGTGTGAGAATCGGAAAATGGTAGAATCCTTGCGAGTACCGGAATAGGAAGAATCCGTGAGAGTACAGAAAAACGGTCCAAACGAGTACAAGAAAAAGGTAGATTCCGTGTGAGAAGCGGAAGATGGTAGAATCGGTGCGAGTACCGGGAATAGGTAGAATCCGTTAGAGTACAGAAAAAACGGTCCAAACGAGTACAAGAAACAAGTAGATTCCGTGTGAGAAGCGGAAGATGGTAGAATCCGTGCGAGTACCGGGAATAGGTAAAATCTGTGAGAGTACAGAAAAACGGTCCAAACGAGTACAAGAAAAAAGTAGATTCTGTGTGAGAACCGAAAATGATAGAATCCGTGCGAGTACCGGAATAGGTAGAATCCGTGAGAGTACAGAAAAACGGTCCAAACGAGTACAAGAAAAAAGTAGATTCCGTGTGAGAAGCGGAAGATGGTAGAATCCGTGCGAGTACCAGGAATTGGTAGAATCCGTTAGAGTACAGAAAAAACGATCCAAACGAGTACAAGAAAAAAGTAGATTCCGTGTGAGAACCGGAAAATGGTACATCGTGCGAGTACCGGGAATAGGCAGAATCCGTGAGAGTACAGCAAAACGGTCCAAACGAGTACAAGAAAAAAGTAGATTTTCGTTTGAGAAGCGGAAGATAGTAGAATCCGTGCGAGTACCGGGAATAGGTAGAATCCGTGAGAATACAGAAAAAACGGTCCACGCGAGTACAAGAAAAAAGTAGATTTCGTGTGAGAATCGGAAAATGGTAGAATCCGTGCGAGTACCGGGAATAGGGAAGAATCAGTGAGAGTACCAAAAAAGTATCCCGGTGAGTACCTAAAAAAGTAGATTCCGTGTGAGAACCGGAAAATGAAGAATCCTTGCGAGTACCGGGAATAGGAAGAATCCGTGAGAGTACAGAAAAACGGCCCAAACGGGTACAAGAAAAAGGTAGATTCTGTGGGAGATGCGGAAGATGGTAGAATCCCTGCGAGTACCGGGAATAGGTAGAATCCGTTAGAGTACAGAAAAATGGTCCAAACGCGTACAAGAAAAAAGTAGATTCCGTGTGAGAACCGGAAAATGGTAGAATCCGTGCGAGTACCGGGAATAGGTAGAATCCGTGAGAGTACAGAAAACGGTTGAAACGAGTACAAGAAAAAAGTAGATTCCGTGTTGAGAACCGTGAATAGGTAGAATCCGTGAGAGTACAGGAAAACGGTTGAAACGAGTACAAGAAAAAAGTAGATTCCGTGTGAGAACCGGAAAATGGTAGAATCCGTGCGAGTACCGGGAATAGGTAGAATCTGTGAGAGTACAGAAAAACGGTCCAAACGAGTACAAGAAAAAAGTAGATTCTGTGTGAGAACTAGAAAATGGGTAGAATCCGTGCGAGTACCTGGAATAGGCAAAATCCGTGACAGTACAGCAAAACGGTCCAAACGAGTACAAGAAAAAAGTAGATTCTGTGTGAGAACCAGAAAATGGTAGAATCCGTGAAAGTACCGATAATAGGAAGAATCCGTGAGGGTACAGCAAAACGGCCCAAACGAGTACAAGAAAAAAGTAGATTCCGTGTGAGAAGCGGAAGATGGTAGAATCTGTGTGAGTACCGGGAATAGGTAGAATCCGTGAGAGAACAGAAAAAACGGTCCAAACGAGTACAAGAAAAAGTAGATTCCGTGTGAGAACCGGAAAAATGTAGAATCCTTTTGAGTACCGGGAATAGGTAGAATCCGTGCGAGTATAGAAAAACGGTCCAAATGAGAACCAGAAAAAAGTAGATTTCGTGTGAGAACCGGAAAGTGGTAGAATCCGTGCGAGTACCGGGAATAGGTAGAATCCGTGAGAGTACAGAAAAAATGGTCGACGCGAGTACAAGAAAAAAGTAGATTCCGTGTGAGAACCGGAAAATGGTAGAATCCTTGCGAGTACCGGGAATAGGAAGAATCCGTGAGAGTACAGAAAAACGGTCCAAACGAGTACAAGAAAAAGGTAGATTCCGTGTGAGAAGCGGAAGATGGTAGAATCCGTGCGAGTACCGGGAATAGATAGAATCTGTGAGTGTACAGAAAACGGTCCAAACGAGTACAAGAAAAAAGTAGATTACGTGTGAGAACCGGAAAAATGGTGGAATCCGTGCGAAGTACTGACAATAAGTAGAATCCATGAGAGTACAGAAAAACGGTCCAAACGAGTACAAGAAAAAGTAGATTATGTGTGAGAACCGAAAATGGTTAGAATCCTTGCGAGTACCGCGAATCGGATGAATCCGTGAGAGTACAAAAAACGGTACAAACGAGTACAAGTAAAAAGTAGATTCCGTGTGAGAAGCGGAAGATGGTAGAATCCGTGCGAGTACCGGGAATAGGTAGAATCTGTGAGAGTAGAGAAAAACAGTCCAAACGAGTACAAGAAAAAAGTCGATTCTGTGTGAGAACCGGAAAATGGTAGATTTCGTGCGAGTACCGGGAATAGGAAGAATCCGCGAGAGTACAGCAAAACGGTCAAAACGAGTACAAGAAAAAAGTAGATTTCTGTGTGAGAAGCGGAAGATGGTAGAATCCGTGCGAGTACCGGGAATAGGTAGAATCCGTGAGAGTACAGAAAAACGGTCCAAACGAGTACAAGAAAAAAGTAGATTCCGTGTGAGAACCGGAAAATGGTAGAATCCGTGCGAGTACAAAAAACGGTCCAAACGAGGATAAGAAAAATGGTCCAAACGAGTATAGAGAAACAAGTTGATTTCTTTAGAGAACCAGAAAAAGGTATAATCCTCGCAAAGTACCGGGATTAGGAAGAATCCGTGAGAGTACAGAAAAACGGTCCAAACGAGTAGAAGAAAAAAGTAGATTCCGTGTGAGAAGTGGAAGATGGTACAATCCGTTCGAGTAGCGGGAATACGAAGAATCCGTGAGAGTACCAAAAAACTATCCGGGCGAGTATCGAAAAAAAGTAGATTCCCTGTGAGAACCGAAAAATGGGAGAATCCTTGCGAGTACCGGGAATAGGTAGAATCCGTGAGAGTACAGAAAAACGGTCCAAACGAGTACGAGAAAAAGTAGATTCTGTATGAGAACCAGAAAATGGTAGAAACCGTGCTAGGACCGGGAATAGGAAGAATCCGTGAGAGTACAGAAAAACGGTCCAAACGAGTACAAGAAAAAAGTAGATTCCGTGTGAGAAGCGGAAGATGGTAGAATCCGTGCGAGTACCGGGAATAGCTAGAATCCGTGATAGTACAAAAAAACGGTCCAAACGAGTACAAGAAAAAAGTAGATTCTGTGTGAGAACCAGAAAATGGTAGAATCCGTGCAAATACCGAGAATAGGAAGAATCCGTGATAGTACAACAAACGGTCCAAACGAGTACATGAAAAAACTAGATTCTGTGTGAGAAGTGGAAGATGGTACAATCCGTTCGAGTACCGGGAATACGAAGAATCCGTGAGAGTACAGAAAAACGGTCCAAACGAGTACAAGAAAAAAGTAGATTCCGTGTGAGAAGCGGAAGATGGTAGAATCCGTGCGAGTACCGGGAATAGCTAGAATCTGTGAGAGTAGAGAAAAACGGTCCAAACGAGTACAAGAAAAAAGTAGATTCCGTGTGAGAAGCGGAAGATGGTAGAATCCGTGCGAGTACCGGGAATAGGTAGAATCCGTGAGAGTACAAAAAAACGGTCCAAACGAGTACAAGAAAAAAGTAGATTCCGTGTGAGAAGCGGAAGATGGTAGAATCCGTGCGAGTACCGGGAATAGGTAGAATCCGTGAGAGTAGAGAAAAACAGTCCAAACGAGTACAAGAAAAAAGTCGATTCTGTGTGAGAACCGGAAAATGGTAGATTTCGTGCGAGTACCGGGAATAGGAAGAATCCGCGAGAGTACAGCAAAACGGTCAAAACGAGTACAAGAAAAAAGTAGATTTCTGTGTGAGAAGCGGAAGATGGTAGAATCCGTGCGAGTACCGGGAATAGGTAGAATCCGTGAGAGTACAGAAAAACGGTCCAAACGAGTACAAGAAAAAAGTAGATTCCGTGTGAGAACCGGAAAATGGTAGAATCCGTGCGAGTACAAAAAAACGGTCCAAACGAGGATAAGAAAAATGGTCCAAACGAGTATAGAGAAACAAGTTGATTTCTTTAGAGAACCAGAAAAAGGTATAATCCTCGCAAGTACCGGGATTAGGAAGAATCCGTGAGAGTACAGAAAAACGGTCCAAACGAGTAGAAGAAAAAAGTAGATTCCGTGTGAGAAGTGGAAGATGGTACAATCCGTTCGAGTAGCGGGAATACGAAGAATCCGTGAGAGTACCAAAAAACTATCCGGGCGAGTATCGAAAAAAAGTAGATTCCCTGTGAGAACCGAAAAATGGGAGAATCCTTGCGAGTACCGGGAATAGGTAGAATCCGTGAGAGTACAGAAAAAACGGTCCAAACGAGTACGAGAAAAAGTAGATTCTGTATGAGAACCAGAAAATGGTAGAAACCGTGCTAGGACCGGGAATAGGAAGAATCCGTGAGAGTACAGAAAAAACGGTCCAAACGAGTACAAGAAAAAAGTAGATTCCGTGTGAGAAGCGGAAGATGGTAGAATCCGTGCGAGTACCGGGAATAGCTAGAATCCGTGATAGTACAAAAAAACGGTCCAAACGAGTACAAGAAAAAAGTAGATTCTGTGTGAGAACCAGAAAATGGTAGAATCCGTGCAAATACCGAGAATAGGAAGAATCCGTGATAGTACAACAAAACGGTCCAAACGAGTACATGAAAAAACTAGATTCTGTGTGAGAAGTGGAAGATGGTACAATCCGTTCGAGTACCGGGAATACGAAGAATCCGTGAGAGTACAGAAAAAACGGTCCAAACGAGTACAAGAAAAAAGTAGATTCCGTGTGAGAAGCGGAAGATGGTAGAATCCGTGCGAGTACCGGGAATAGCTAGAATCTGTGAGAGTAGAGAAAAACGGTCCAAACGAGTACAAGAAAAAAGTAGATTCCGTGTGAGAAGCGGAAGATGGTAGAATCCGTGCGAGTACCGGGAATAGGTAGAATCCGTGAGAGTACAAAAAACGGTCCAAACGAGTACAAGAAAAAAGTAGATTCCGTGTGAGAAGCGGAAGATGGTAGAATCCGTGCGAGTACCGGGAATAGGTAGAATCCGTGAGATTCTGTGTCAGAACCAGAAAATGGTAGAATCCGTGCAAGTACCGAGCATCGGAAGAATCCGTGAGAGTACAGCAAAACGGTCCAAACGAGTACAAGAAAAAAGTAGATTCCGTGTGAGAAGCGGAAGATGGTACAATCCGTGCGAGTACCGGGAATAGGTACAGTCCGTTAGAGTATAGAAAAACGGTCCAAACGAGTACATGAAAAAACTAGATTCTGTGTGAGAAGTGGAAGATGGTACAATCCGTTCGAGTACCGGGAATACGAAGAATCCGTGAGAGTACAGAAAAACGGTCCAAACGAGTACAAGAAAAAAGTAGATTCCGTGTGAGAAGCGGAAGATGGTAGAATCCGTGCGAGTACCGGGAATAGCTAGAATCTGTGAGAGTAGAGAAAAACGGTCCAAATGAGTACAAGAAAAAAGTAGATTCCGTGTGAGAAGCGGAAGATGGTAGAATCCGTGCGAGTACCGGGAATAGGAAGAATCCGCGAGAGTACAGCAAAACGGTCAAAACGAGTACAAGAAAAAAGTAGATTTCTGTGTGAGAAGCGGAAGATGGTAGAATCCGTGCGAGTACCGAGAATAGGTAGAATCCGTGAGAGTACAGAAAAACGGTCCAAACGAGTACAAGAAAAAAGTAGATTCCGTGTGAGAACCGGAAAATGGTAGAATCCGTGCGAGTACAAAAAAACGGTCCAAACGAGGATAAGAAAAATGGTCCAAACGAGTATAGAGAAACAAGTTGATTTCTTTAGAGAACCAGAAAAAGGTATAATCCTCGCAAGTACCGGGATTAGGAAGAATCCGTGAGAGTACAGAAAAACGGTCCAAACGAGTAGAAGAAAAAAGTAGATTCCGTGTGAGAAGTGGAAGATGGTACAATCCGTTCGAGTACCGGGAATACGAAGAATCCGTGAGAGTACCAAAAAACTATCCGGGCGAGTATCGAAAAAAAGTAGATTCCCTGTGAGAACCGAAAAAATGGGAGAATCCTTGCGAGTACCGGGAATAGGTAGAATCCGTGAGAGTACAGAAAAACGGTCCAAACGAGTACGAGAAAAAGTAGATTCTGTATGAGAACCAGAAAATGGTAGAAACCGTGCTAGGACCGGGAATAGGAAGAATCCGTGAGAGTACAGAAAAACGGTCCAAACGAGTACAAGAAAAAAGTAGATTCCGTGTGAGAAGCGGAAGATGGTAGAATCCGTGCGAGTACCGGGAATAGCTAGAATCCGTGATAGTACAAAAAAACGGTCCAAACGAGTACAAGAAAAAAGTAGATTCTGTGTGAGAACCAGAAAATGGTAGAATCCGTGCAAATACCGAGAATAGGAAGAATCCGTGATAGTACAACAAAACGGTCCAAACGAGTACATGAAAAAACTAGATTCTGTGTGAGAAGTGGAAGATGGTACAATCCGTTCGAGTATCGGGGAATACGAAGAATCCGTGAGAGTACAGAAAAACGGTCCAAACGAGTACAAGAAAAAAGTAGATTCCGTGTGAGAAGCGGAAGATGGTAGAATCCGTGCGAGTACCGGGAATAGCTAGAATCTGTGAGAGTAGAGAAAAACGGTCCAAACGAGTACAAGAAAAAAGTAGATTCCGTGTGAGAAGCGGAAGATGGTAGAATCCGTGCGAGTACCGGGAATAGGTAGAATCCGTGAGAGTACAAAAAAACGGTCCAAACGAGTACAAGAAAAAGTAGATTCCGTGTGAGAAGCGGAAGATGGTAGAATCCGTGCGAGTACCGGGAATAGGTAGAATCCGTGAGATTCTGTGTCAGAACAAGAAATGGTAGAATCCGTGCAAGTACCGAGCATAGGAAGAATCCGTGAGAGTACAGCAAAACGGTCCAAACGAGTACAAGAAAAAAGTAGATTCCGTGTGAGAAGCGGAAGATGGTACAATCCGTGCGAGTACCGGGAATAGGTACAGTCCGTTAGAGTATAGAAAAACGGTCCAAACGAGTACAAGAAAAAGTAGATTATGTGTGAGAACCGAAAAATGGTAGAATCCTTGCGAGTACCGCGAATCGGATGAATCCGTGAGAATACAAAAAAACGGTCCAAACGAGTACAAGTAAAAAGTAGATTCCGTGTGAGAAGCGGAAGATGGTAGAATCCGTGCGAGTACCGGGAATAGGTAGAATCTGTGAGAGTAGAGAAAAAACGTCCAAACGAGTACAAGAAAAAAGTAGATTCTGTGTGAGAACCGGAAAATGGTAGATTTCGTGCGAGTACCGGAATAGGAAGAATCCGCGAGAGTACAGCAAAACGGTCAAAACGAGTACAAGAAAAAAGTAGATTTCTGTGTGAGAAGCGGAAGATGGTAGAATCCGTGCGAGTACCGGGAATAGGTAGAATCCATGAGAGTACAGAAAAACGGTCCAAACGAGTACAAGAAAAAAGTAGATTCCGTGTGAGAACCGGAAAATGGTAGAATCTGTGCGAGTACAAAAAAACGGTCCAAACGAGGATAAGAAAAATGGTCCAAACGAGTATAGAGAAACAAGTTGATTTCTTTAGAGAACCAGAAAAAGGTATAATCCTCGCAAGTACCGGGATTAGGAAGAATCCGTGAGAGTACAGAAAAACGGTCCAAACGAGTAGAAGAAAAAAGTAGATTCCGTGTGAGAAGTGGAAGATGGTACAATCCGTTCGAGTACCGGGAATACGAAGAATCCGTGAGAGTACCAAAAAACTATCCGGGGCGAGTATCGAAAAAAAGTAGATTCCCTGTGAGAACCGAAAAAATGGGAGAATCCTTGCGAGTACCGGGAATAGGTAGAATCCGTGAGAGTACAGAAAAACGGTCCAAACGAGTACGAGAAAAAGTAGATTCTGTGTGAGAACCAGAAAATGGTAGAAACCGTGCTAGGACCGGGAATAGGAAGAATCCGTGAGAGTACAGAAAAACGGTCCAAACGAGTACAAGAAAAAAGTAGATTCCGTGTGAGAAACGGAAGATGGTAGAATCCGTGCGAGTACCGGAAATAGCTAGAATCCGTGATAGTACAAAAAACGGTCCAAACGAGTACAAGAAAAAAGTAGATTCTGTGTGAGAACCAGAAAATGGTAGAATCCGTGCAAATACCGAGAATAGGAAGAATCCGTGATAGTACAACAAAACGGTCCAAACGAGTACATGAAAAAACTAGATTCTGTGTGAGAAGTGGAAGATGGTACAATCCGTTCGAGTACCGGGAATACGAAGAATCCGTGAGAGTACAGAAAAACGGTCCAAACGAGTACAAGAAAAAAGTAGATTCCGTGTGAGAAGCGGAAGATGGTAGAATCCGTGCGAGTACCGGGAATAGCTAGAATCTGTGAGAGTAGAGAAAAACGGTCCAAACGAGTACAAGAAAAAAGTAGATTCCGTGTGAGAAGCGGAAGATGGTAGAATCCGTGCGAGTACCGGGAATAGGTAGAATCCATGAGAGTACAAAAAAAGGTCCAAACGAGTACAAGAAAAAAGTAGATTCCGTGTGAGAAGCGGAAGATGGTAGAATCCGTGCGAGTACCGGGAATAGGTAGAATCCGTGAGAGTACAAAAAAACGGTCCAAACGAGTACAAGAAAAAAGTAGATTCTGTGTGAGAACCAGAAAATGGTAGAATCCGTGCAAATACCGAGAATAGGAAGAATCCGTGATAGTACAACAAACGGTCCAAACGAGTACATGAAAAAACTAGATTCTGTGTGAGAAGTGGAAGATGGTACAATCCGTTCGAGTACCGGGAATACGAAGAATCCGTGAGAGTACAGAAAAACGGTCCAAACGAGTACAAGAAAAAAGTAGATTCCGTGTGAGAAGCGGAAGATGGTAGAATCCGTGCGAGTACCGGGAATAGCTAGAATCTGTGAGAGTAGAGAAAAAACGGTCCAAACGAGTACAAGAAAAAAGTAGATTCCGTGTGAGAACCGGAAAATGGTAGATTTCGTGCGAGTACCGGGAATAGGAAGAATCCCGAGAAGTAAAGCAAAACGGTCAAAAACGAGTACAGAAAAAAAGTAGATTTCTGTGTGAGAAGCGGAAGATGGTAGAATCCGTGCGAGTGACCGGGAATAGGTAGAATCCGTGAGAGTACCAAAAAACTATCCGGCGAGTTATCGGAAAAAAGTAGAGTTCCCTGTGAGAACCGGAAAATGTAGAATCCTTTGCGAGTACCGGGAATAGGTAGAATCCGTGAGAGTACAGAAAAACGGTCCAAACGAGTACAAAAAAAAGTAAGATTCTGTGTGAGAACCAGAAAATGGTAGAAAACCGTGCTAGGACCGGGAATAGGAAGAATCCGTGAGAGGTACATAAAAACGGTCCAAACGAGTACAGAAAAAGGTAGATTCCGTGTAAGAAGCGGAAGATGGTAGAATCCGTGCCGGTACCGGGAATAGGCAGAATCCGTGAGAGTACAAAAAAAACGGTCCAGACGAGTACAAGAAAAAAGTAGATTCCGTGTGAGAAGCGGAAGATGGTAGAATCCGTGCGAGTACAGAAAAACGGTCCAAACGAGTACAAGAAAAAAGTAGATTCCGACTGAGAAAGCGGAAGATGGTAGAATCCGTGCGAGTACCGGGAATAGGTAGAATCTGTGAGAGTAGAGAAAAAACGGTCCGGTCCAAACGAGTACAAGAAAAAAGTAGATTCTGTGTGAGAACCGGAAAATGGTAGATTCCGTGCGAGTACCGTGAATAGGAAGAATCCGTGAGAGTACAGCAAAACGGTCCAAAACGAGTACAAGGAAAAAGTAGATTCCGTGTGAGAAGCGGAAGATGGTAGAATCCGTGCGAGTACCGGGAATAGGTAGAGTCCGTTAGAGTAGAGAAAAACGGTCCAAACAAGTACAAGAAAAAAGTAGATCCCGTGTGAGAACCGGAAAATGGAAGAATCCGTGCGAGTACCGAGAATAGGTAGAATCCGTGAGAGTACAGAAAAAACGGTCCAAACGAGTACAAGAAAAAAGTAGATTCCGTGTGAGAACCGGAAAATGGTAGAATCCTTGCGAGTACCGGGAATCGGAAGAATCCGTGAGAGTACAAGAAAAACGGTCCAAACAAGTACAAGAAAAAAGTAGATTTCCGTGTGAGAAGCGGAAGATGGTAGACTCAGTGCGAGTACCGGGGAATAGGTAGAATCAGTGAGAGTACAGAAAAACGGTCCAAACGAGTACAAGAAAAAAGTAGATTCTGTGTGAAGAACCAGAAATGGTAGAATCCGTGCAAATACCGAGAATAGGAATAATCCGTGAGAGTACAACAAAACGGTCCAAACGAGTACAAGAAAAAACTAGATTCCCTGTGAGAAGCGGAAGATGGTAGAATCCGTGCGAAGTACCGGAAATAGGTAGAGTCCTGTGAGAGTAGAGAAAACGGTCGGTCAACAACGAGTTACAAGAAAAAAGTAGATTCTTGGTGACAAACTAAAATGGTAGAAATCCTTGCGAGTACGGGGAATCGGAAGAACCTGAGAGTACAGAAACGTCCAAACGAGGCAAGAAAAAAGTAGATTGCCGTGTGAGAAGCGGAAAAAAGGTAGACTCCGTCGAGTACCGGGAATAGGTAGAATCGTTAGAGTAACAGAAAAACGATCCAAACGAGTACACCAGAAAAAAAGTATATTCCGTGTGAGAACCGAAATGGTAGAATCCGTCAAGTACCGAGAAGAGGTAGAGTCCGTGAGAGTACAGAAAACGTCCAAACGAGTACAAAGAAAAAAGTAGATTCTGTGTGACAAACTGAAAATGGTAGAATCCTTGTTGCGAGTACGGGGAATCGGAAGAATCCGTGAGAGTACAGAAAAACGGTCCCAAACGAGTACAAGAAAAAAGTAGATTCCGTGTGAGAAGCGGAAGATGGTAGACTCAGTGCGAGTACCGGGAATAGGTAGAATCCGTGAGAGTACAGAAAAACGGTCCAAACGAGTACAAGAAAAAAGTAGATTCTGTGTGAGAACCAGAAAATGGTAGAATCCGTGCAAATACCGAGAATAGGAAGAATCCGTGAGAGTACAACAAAACGGTCCAAACGAGTACAAGAAAAAACTAGATTCCCTGTGAGAAGCGGAAGATGGTAGAATCCGTGCGAGTACCGGGAATAGGTAGAATCCGTAGAGTACAGAAAAACGGTCGAAACGAGTACAAGAAAAAAGTAGATTCCGTGTGAGAAGCGAAAGATGGTAGAATCCGTGCGAGTACCAGGACTAGGTAGAATCCGTAGAGTACAGAAAAACGGTCGAATCGAGTACAAGAAAAAGTAGATTCCGTGTGAGAAGCGAAAGATGGTAGAATCCGTGCGAGTACCGGGAATAGGTAGAATCCGTGAGATTCTGTGTCAGAACCAGAAAATGGTAGAATCCGTGCCAGTACCGAGCATAGGAGAATCCGTGAGAGTACAGCAAAACGGTCCAAACGAGTACAAGAAAAAAGTAGATTCCGTGTGAGAAGCGGAAGATGGTAGAATCCGTGCGAGTACCGGGAATAGGTACAGTCCGTTAGAGTATAGAAAAACGGTCCAAACGAGTACAAGAAAAAAGTAGATTCAGTGTGAGAACCGGAAAATGGAAGAATCCGTGCGAGCACCGAGAATAGGTAGAATCCGTGAGAGTACAGAAAAACGGTCGAAACGAGTACAAGAAAAAAGTAGATTCCGTGTGAGAAGCGGAAGATGGTAGACTCAGTGCGAGTACCGGGAATAGGTAGAATCAGTGAGAGTACAGAAAAACGGTCCAAACGAGTACAAGAAAAAAGTAGATTCTGTGTGAGAACCAGAAAATGGTAGAATCCGTGCAATACCGAGAATAGGAAGAATCCGTGAGAGTACAACAAAACGGTCCAAACGAGTACAAGAAAAAACTAGATTCCCTGTGAGAAGCGGAAGATGGTAGAATCCGTGCGAGTACCGGGAATAGGTAGAATCCGTGAGATTCTGTGTCAGAACCAGAAAATGGTAGAATCCGTGCAAGTACCGAGCATCGGAAGAATCCGTGAGAGTACAGCAAAACGGTCCAAACGAGTACAAGAAAAAAGTAGATTCCGTGTGAGAAGCGGAAGATGGTACAATCCGTGCGAGTACCGGGAATAGGTACAATCCGTTAGAGTATAGAAAAACGGTCCAAACGAGTACATGAAAAAACTAGATTCTGTGTGAGAGTGGAAGATGGTACAATCCGTTCGAGTACCGGGAATACGAAGAATCCGTGAGAGTACAGAAAAACGGTCCAAACGAGTACAAGAAAAAAGTACATTCCGTGTGAGAAGCGGAAGATGGTAGAATCCGTGCGAGTACCGGGAATAGGTACAGTCCGTTAGAGTATAGAAAAACGGTCCAAACGAGTACAAGAAAAAAGTAGATTCCGTGTGAGAACCGAAAATGGTAGAATCCGTGCGAGTACCGAATAGGTAGAATCCGTGAGAGTACAGAAAACGGTCCAAACGAGTACAAGAAAAAGTAGATTCCGTGTGAGAAGCGGAAGATGGTAGAATCCGTGCGAGTACCGGGAATAGGTACAGTCCGTGAGAGTATAGAAAAACGGTCCAAACGAGTACAAGAAAAAAGTAGATCCCGTGTGAGAACCGGAAAATGGAAGAATCCGTGCAAGCACCGGGAATAGGTAGAATCCGTGAGAGTACAGAAAAACGGTCCAAACGAGTACAAGAAAAAGTAGATTCCGTGTGAGAATCGGAAATGGTAGAATCCTTGCGAGTACCGGGAATCGGAAGAATCCGTGAGAGTACAGAAAAACGGTCCAAACGAGTACAAGAAAAAAGTAGATTCCGTTGAGAAGCGGAAGATGGTAGAATCCGTGCGAGTACCGGGAATAGGAAGAA
>CALNHZ020000740.1:0-14105 GCA_940586395.1 Vitis riparia x Vitis cinerea | reverse complement strand
AAAGTGGTAGAATACGGGCGAGTACTGGGAAAAGGTAGAATCCGTGCGAGTATCGAAAAACATTTTCTGGGCTATTATCGAAAACAGGTCGAATTCAGAATGCGTACCGAAAAGTGGTAGAATACGGACGAGTACCTGAAAAAGGTAGACTCCATGGCGAGTATCGAAAAAAACTTTCTGGGCTAGTTATCGAAAACGGGTCGAATCAGAATGGAGTTACCGAAAGTGGTAGAATACGGGCGGAGTACCTGGAAAAGTAGAATCCGTGCGAGTATTGAAAAACATTCTGGGCTAGCACCGAAAAATGGGTCGAATCTGTGTGAGTACGAAAAAGTAGTAGAAGACGGGCGAGTACTGGGAAAGCTAGAATCCGTGCGAGTTCGTAAAACTTTCTGGCTACTACCGAAAACGGGTCGAATCAATGTAAGTACCGAAAGATGGTAGAATCGGTCGAGTACCTGGAAAAGGTAGAATCCGTGCGAGATCGAAAAACTTTCTGGGCTATGTACCGAACAACGGGTCGAATCAGTTGGTGAGTACCGACAGTGGTGGCATACGGGCGAGTACTGGGAAAAGGTCGAATCCGTGGCGAGTATCGAAAACATTTTGGGCTATGAAAAAAAACAGGTCGAATCAGAATGCGTACCGAAAAGTGGTAGAATAACGGACGAGTACCTGAAAAGGTAGACTCCGTGCGAGTATCGAAAAACATTCTGGGCTATTATCGAAAACAGGTCGAATCAGAATGGCCATACCGAAAAGTGGTAGAATACGGACGAGTACCTGAAAAAGGTAGACTCCGTGCGAGTATCGAAAAACTTTCTTTCTGGGCTAGTACCGAAAATGGGTCGAATCAGTGTGAGTACCGAAAAGTTGTAGAATACGGCCGAGTACTGGGAAAGGTAAGAATCCGTGCGAGTATCGAAAAAAACATTCTGGCTATTATCGAAACAGGTCGAAATCAGAATGCGTACCGAAAAGTGGTAGAATACGGGCGAGTACCTGAAAAGGTAGACTCCGTGCGAGTATCGAAAAACTTTCTGGGGCTAGTATCGAAAACCGGGTCGAATCAGAATGAGTACCGAAAAGTGGTAGAATACAGGCGAGTACCTGGAAAAGGTAGAATCCGTGCGAGTATTGAAAAACTTTCTGGGCTAGCCACCGAAAATGGGTCGAATCTCTGTGTGAGTACGAAAACGTCAGTAGAAGACGGGCGAGTACTGGGAAAAGCTAGAATCCGTGCGAGTTTCGTAAAACCTTTCTGGGGCTCACTCCCGAAACGGGTCGAATCAATGTAAGTACCGAAAGATGGTTAGAATCCGGGCGAGTACCTGGACAAAGGTAGAATCCGTGCGAGTATCGAAAAACTTTCTGGGCTAGTACGAAAACGGGTCGAATCAGTGTGAGTACCGAAAAGTGGTGGAATACGGGCGAGTACTGGGAAAAGGTAGAATCCGTGCGAGATCGAAAAACATTCTGGGCTATTATCGGAAAACAGGTCGAATCAGAATGCGTACCGAAAAGTGGTAGAATACGGACGAGGTACCTGAAAAAGGTAGACTCCATGCGAGTATCGAAACAACTTTCGGGCTAGTATCGAAAACGGGTCGAATCAAGAATGAGTACCGAAAAGTGGTAGAATACGGGCGAGTACCTGGACAAGGTAGAATCCGTGCGAGTATTGAAAAACTTTCTGGGGCTAGCACCGAAAATGGGTCGAATCTGTGTGAGTACGAAAAAGTAGTAGAAGACGGGCGAGTACTGGGAAAACGCTAGAATCCGTGCGAGTTTCGTAAACTTTCTGGGCTACTACCGAAAACGGGTCGAATCAATGTAAGTACCGAACGATGGCAGAATCCGGGCGAGTACCTGGAAAGGTAGAATCCGTGCGAGTATCGCAAAACTTTCTGGGCTAGTACCGAACCACGGGTCGAATCAGTGTGAGTACCGAAAAGTGGTGAATACGGGCGAGTACTGGGAAAAGGTAGAATCCGTGCGAGTATCGAAAAACCTTTTGGGCTATGATCAAAACAGGTCGAATCAGAATGCGTACCGAAAAGTGGTAGAATACGGACGAGTACCTGAAACAGGTAGACTCCGTGCGAGTATCGAAAAACATTCTGGGCTATTATCGAAAACAGGTCGAATCAGAATGCATACCGAAAAGTGGTAGAATACGGACGAGTACCTGAAAAGGTAGACTCCGTGCGAGTATCGAAAAACTTTCTGGGCTAGTACCGAAAATGGGTCGAATCAGTGTGAGTACCGAAAAGTTGTAGAATACGGCCGAGTACTGGGAAAAGGTAGAATCCGTGCGAGTATCGAAAAACATTCTGGGCTATTATCGAAAACAGGTCGAATCGAATGCGTACCGAAAAAGTGGTAGAATACGGGCGAGTACCTGGAAAAGGTAGATTCCGTGCGTGTTTCGTAAAACTTTCTAGGCTATTACCGAAACGGGCCGAATCAGTTGTAAGTACCGAAAAATGGTAGAATCCGGGCGAGTACCTGGAAAAGGTAGAATCCGTGCGAGTTTCGAAAAACTTTCTGGGCTAGTACCGAAAACGGGTCGAATCAGTGTGAGTACCGAAAAGTGGTAGAATACGGGCGAGTACTGGGAAAAAGGTAGAATCCGTGCGAGTATCGAAAAACATTCTGGGCTATTATCGAAAACAGGTCGAGTCAGAATGCGTACCGAAAAGTGGTAGAATACGGGCGAGTACTGGGAAAAGGTAGAATCCGTGCGAGTATCGAAAAACATTCTGGGCTATTATCGAAAACAGGTCGAATCAGAATGCGTACCGAAAAGTGGTAGAATACGGACGAGTACCTGAAAAAGGTAGACTCCATGCGAGTATCGAAAAAACTTTCTGGGCTAGTATCGAAAAACGGGTCGAATCAGAATGAGTACCGAAAAGTGGTAGAATACGGGCGAGTACCTGGAAAAGGTAGAATCCGTGCGAGTATTGAAAAACTTTCTGGGCTAGCACCGAAAATGGGTCGAATCTGTGTGAGTACGAAAAAGTAGTAGAAGACGGGCGAGTACTGGGAAAAGCTAGAATCCGTGCGAGTTTCGTAAAACTTTCTGGGCTACTACCGAAAACGGGTCGAATCAATGTAAGTACCGAAAGATGGTAGAATCCGGGCGAGTACCTGGAAAAGGTAGAATCCGTGCGAGTATCGAAAAACTTTCTGGCTAGTACCGAAAACGGGTCGAATCAGTGTGAGTACCGAAAAGTGGTGGAATACGGGCGAGTACTGGGAAAAGGTAGAATCCGTGCGAGTATCGAAAAACATTTTGGGCTATGATCAAAAACAGGTCGAATCAGAATGCGTACCGAAAAGTGGTAGAATACGGACGAGTACCTGAAAAAGGTAGACTCCGTGCGAGTATCGAAAAACATTCTGGGCTATTATCGAAAACAGGTCGAATCAGAATGCATACCGAAAAGTGGTAGAATACGGACGAGTACCTGAAAAAGGTAGACTCCGTGCGAGTATCGAAAAACTTTCTGGGCTAGTACCGAAAATGGGTCGAATCAGTGTGAGTACCGAAAAGTTGTAGAATACGGCCGAGTACTGGGAAAAGGTAGAATCCGTGCGAGTATCGAAAAACATTCTGGGCTATTATCGAAAACAGGTCGAATCAGAATGCGTACCGAAAAGTGGTAGAATACGGGCGAGTACCTGGAAAAGGTAGATTCCGTGCGTGTTTCGTAAAACTTTCTAGGCTATTACCGAAAACGGGCCGAATCAGTGTAAGTACCGAAAAATGGTAGAATCCGGGCGAGTACCTGGAAAAGGTAGAATCCGTGCGAGTTTCGAAAAACTTTCTGGGCTAGTACCGAAAACGGGTCGAATCAGTGTGAGTACCGAAAAGTGGTAGAATACGGGCGAGTACTGGGAAAAGGTAGAATCCGTGCGAGTATCGAAAAACATTCTGGGCTATTATCGAAAACAGGTCGAGTCAGAATGCGTACCGAAAAGTGGTAGAATACGGGCGAGTACTGGGAAAAGGTAGAATCCGTGCGAGTATCGAAAAACATTCTGGGCTATTATCGAAAACAGGTCGAATCAGAATGCGTACCGAAAAGTGGTAGAATACGGACGAGTACCTGAAAAAGGTAGACTCCATGCGAGTATCGAAAAACTTTCTGGGCTAGTATCGAAACGGGTCGAATCAGAATGAGTACCGAAAAGTGGTAGAATACGGGCGAGTACCTGGAAAAGGTAGAATCCGTGCGAGTATTGAAAAACTTTCTGGGCTAGCACCGAAAATGGGTCGAATCTGTGTGAGTACGAAAAAGTAGTAGAAGACGGGGCGAGTACTGGGAAAAGCTAGAATCCGTGCGAGTTTCGTAAAACTTTCTGGGCTACTACCGAAAACGGGTCGAATCAATGTAAGTACCGAAAGATGGTAGAATCCGGGCGAGTACCTGGAAAAGGTAGAATCCGTGCGAGTATCGAAAAACTTTCTGGGCTAGTACCGAAAACGGGTCGAATCAGTGTGAGTACCGAAAAGTGGTGGAATACGGGCGAGTACTGGGAAAAGGTAGAATCCGTGCGAGTATCGAAAAACATTTTGGGCTATGATCAAAAACAGGTCGAATCAGAATGCGTACCGAAAAGTGGTAGAATACGGACGAGTACCTGAAAAAGGTAGACTCCGTGCGAGTATCGAAAAACATTCTGGGCTATTATCGAAAACAGGTCGAATCAGAATGCATACCGAAAAGTGGTAGAATACGGACGAGTACCTGAAAAAGGTAGACTCCGTGCGAGTATTGAAAAACTTTCTGGGCTAGCACCGAAAATGGGTCGAATCTGTGTGAGTACGAAAAAGTAGTAGAAGACGGGCGAGTACTGGGAAAAGCTAGAATCCGTGCGAGTTTCGTAAAACTTTCTGGGCTACTACCGAAAACGGGTCGAATCAATGTAAGTACCGAAAGATGGTAGAATCCGGGCGAGTACCTGGAAAGGTAGAATCCGTGCGAGTATCGAAAAACTTTCTAGGCTAGTACCGAAAACGGGTCGAATCGGTGTGAGTACCGAAAAGTGGTAGAATACGGGCGAGTACTGGGAAAAGCTAGAATCCGTGCGAGTATCGAAAAACATTCTGGGCTATTATCGAAAACAGGTCGAATCAGAATGCGTACCGAAAAGTGGTAGAATACGGGCGATTACCTGGAAAAGGTAGAATCCGTGCGAGTATCGAAAAACATTCTGGGCTATTATCGAAACAGGTCGAATCAGAATGCGTACCGAAAAGTGGTAGAATCCGGGCGAGTACCTGGAAAAGGTAGAATCCATGCGTGTTTCGTAAAACTTTCTAGGCTATTAGCGAAAACGGGTCGAATCAGTGAAAGTACCGAAAAATGGTAGAATACGGGCGAGTACTGGGAAAAGGTACAATCCGTGCGAGTATCGAAAAACATTCTGGGCTATTATCGAAAACAGGTCGAATCAGAATGCGTACCGAAAAGTGGTAGAATACGGACGAGTACTTGAAAAAGGTAGACTCCGTGCGAGTATCGAAAAACTTTCTGGGCTAGTATCGAAAACGGGTCGAATCAGAATGAGTACCGAAAAGTGGTAGAATACGGGCGAGTACCTGGAAAAGGTAGAATCCGTGCGAGTATTGAAAACTTTCTGGGCTAGCACCGAAAATGGGTCGAATCTGTGTGAGTACCAAAAAGTAGTAGAAGACGGGCGAGTACTGGGAAAAGGTAGAATCCGTGCGAGTTTCGTAAAACTTTCTGGGCTACTACTGAAAACGGGTCGAATCAATGTAAGTACCGAAAGATGGTAGAATCCGGGCGAGTACCTGGAAACGGTAGAATCCGTGCGAGTATCGAAAAACTTTCTGGGCTTGTACCGAAAAACGGGTCGAATCAGTGTGAGTACCGAAAAGTGGTAGAATACGGGCGAGTACTGGGAAAAGGTAGAATCCGTGCGAGTATCGAAAAACATTCTGGGCTATTATTGAAACAGGTCGAATCAGAATGCGTACCGAAAACTGGTAGAATACGGGCGAGTACCTGGAAACGGTAGAATCCGTGCGAGTTTCGTAAAACTTTCTGGGCTATTACCGAAAACGGGTCGAATCAGTGTAAGTACCGAAAAATGGTAGAATCCGGGCGAGTACCTGGAAAAGGTAGAATCCGTGCGAGTATCGAAAAACTTTCTGGCCTATTATCGAAAACGGGTCGAATCAGAATGAGTACCGAAAAGTGGTAGAATACCGGCGAGTACCTTGAAAAGGTAGAATCCGTGCGAGTATCGAAAAACTTTCTGGGCTAGTACTGAAAACGGGTCGAATCTGTGTGAGTACCAAAAAGTAGTAGAAGACGGGCGAGTACTGGGAAAAGGTAGAATCCGTGTGAGTATCGAAAAACTTTCTGGCCTATTATCGAAAACGGGTCGAATCAGAATGAGTACCGAAAAGTGGTAGAATACCGGCGACTACCTGGAAAAGGTAGAATCCGTGCGAGTATCGAAAAACTTTCTGGGCTAGTACCGAAAACGGGTCGAATCAGTGTGAGTACCGAAAAGTGGTAGAATATGGGCGAGTATTGGGAAAAGGTAGAATCCGTGCGAGTATCGAAAAACATTCTGGGCTATTATCGAACACGGGTCGAATCAGAATGAGTACCGAAAAGTGTAGAATACGGGCGAGTACCGGGAAAAGGTAGAATCCGTGCGAGTATCGAAAAACATTCTGGGCTATTATCGAAAACGGGTCGAATCAGAATGAGTTCCGAAAAGTGGTAGAATACCGGCGACTACCTGGAAAAGGTAGAATCCGTGCGAGTATCGAAAAACTTTCTGGGCTAGTACCGAAAAACGGGTCGAATCAGTGTGAGTACCGAAAAGTGGTAGAATATGGGCGAGTATTGGGAAAAGGTAGAATCCGTGCGAGTATCGAAAAACATTCTGGGCTATTATCGAACACGGGTCGAATCAGAATGAGTACCGAAAAGTGGTAGAATACGGGCGAGTACCGGGAAAAGGTAGAATTCGTGCGAGAATCGAAAAACATTCTGGGCTACTATCGAAAACGGGTCGAATCAGAGTGAGTTTCGAAAAATGGTAGAATCCGAGCGAGTACTGGGAAAAGGTAGAATCCGTGCGAGTATCGAAAAACTTTCTGGGCAATTATCGAAAACGGGTCGAATCAGAATGAGTACCGAAAAGTCGTATTTTACGGGCGAGTACCTGGAAAAGGTAGAATCCGTGCGAGTATCGAAAAACTTTCTGGGCTAGTACCGAAAACGGGTCGAATCAGTGTGAGTACCAAAAGTAGTAGAAGACGGCGAGTACTGGGAAAAGGTAGAATCCGTGCGAGTTTCGTCAAACTTTCTGGGCTACTACCGAAAACGGGTCGAATAAATGTAAGTACCGAAAAATGGTAGAATCCGGGCGACTACCTGGAAAAGGTAGAATCCGTGCGAGTATCGAAAAACTTTCTGGGCTTGTACCGAAAACGGGTCGAATCAGTGTTGAGTACCAAAAAGTAGTAGAAGACGGGCGAGTACTGGGAAAAGGTAGAATCCGTGCGAGTTTCGTAAAACTTTCTGGGCTACTACCCGAAAAATGGTAGAATCCGGGCGACTACCTGGAAAAGGTAGAATCCGTGCGAGTATCGAAAAACATTCTGGGCTATTATCGAACACGGGTCGAATCAGAATGAGTACCGAAAGTGGTAGAATACGGGCGAGTACCTGGAAAAGGTAGAATCCATGCGAGTATTGAAAACCTTCTGGGCTAGCACCGAAAACAGGTCGAATCAGTGTGAGTACCAAAAAGTAGTAGAAGTCGGGCGAGTACTGGGAAAAGGTAGAATCCGTGCGAGTATCGAAAAAATTTTCTGGGCTATTATCGAAAACGGGTCGAATCAGAATGAGTTTCCGAAACGTGGGTAGAATACCGGCGAGTATCTGGAAAAGGTAGAATCCGTGCGAGTATCGAAAAAATTTCTGGGCTAGTACCGAAAACGGGTCGAATCAGTGTGAGTACCACAAAGTAGTAGAAGACGGGCGAGTACTGGGAAAAGGTAGAATCCGTGCGAGTTTCGTAAAACTTTTCTGGCTACTACCGAAAACGGGTCGAATAAATGTAAGTACCGAAAAATGGTAGAATCCGTGCGACTACCTGGAAAAGGTAGAATCCGTGCGAGTACCGAAAAACTTTCTGGGCTAGTAACCGAAAAGGGGTCGAATCAGAGTGAGTTTCGAAACATGGTAGGATACGAGCGAGTACCGGGAAAAGGTAGAATCCGTGTGAGTATTAAAAAACTTTCAGGGCTAGTACCGAAAACGGGTCGAATCAGTGTGAGTACCGAAAAGTGGTAGAATACAGGCGAGTACCTGGAAAAGGTAGAATCCGTGCTAGTATCGAAAAACATTCTGGGCTACTATCGAAAACAGGTCGAATCAGAATGAGTACGGAAAGTGGTAGAATACTGGCAAGTACCGGGAAAAGGTAGAATCCGTGCGAGTATCGAAAAACTTTCTGGGCTAGTACCGAAAACGGGTCGAATCAGTGTGAGTACCGAAAAGTGGTAGAATACGGGCGAGTACCGGGAAAAGGTAGAATTCGTGCCGAGAATCGAAAAACATTCTGGGCTACTATCGAAAACGGGTCGAATCAGAGTGAGTTTCGAAAAATGGTAGAATCCGAGCGAGTACTGGGAAAAGGTAGAATCCGTGCGAGTATCGAAAAACTTTCTGGGCAATTATCGAAAACGGGTCGAATCAGAATGAGTACCGAAAAGTCGTATTTTACGGGCGAGTACCTGGAAAAGGTAGAATCCTTGCGAGTATCGAAAAACTTTCTGGGCTAGTACCGAAAACGGGTCGAATCAGTGTGAGTACCAAAAAGTAGTAGAAGACGGGCGAGTACTGGGAAAAGGTAGAATCCGTGCGAGTTTCGTCAAACTTTCTGGGCTACTACCGAAAACGGGTCGAATTAAATGTAAGTACCGAAAAATGGTAGAATCCGGGCGACTACCTGGAAAGGTAGAATCCGTGCGAGTATCGAAAAACTTTCTGGGCTTGTACCGAAAACGGGTCGAATCAGTGTGAGTACCAAAAAGTAGTAGAAGACGGGCGAGTACTGGGAAAAGGTAGAATCCGTGTGAGTTTCGTAAACTTTCTGGGCTACTACCGAAAATGGTAGAATCCGGGCGACTACCTGGAAAAGGTAGAATCCGTGCGAGTATCGAAAAACTTTCTGGGCTAGTACCGAAAACGGGTCGAATCAGTGTGAGTACCGAAAAGTGGTAGAATATGGGCGAGTATTGGGAAAAGGTAGAATCCGTGCGAGTATCGAAAAGCATTCTGGGCTATTATCGAACACGGGTCGAATCAGAATGAGTACCGAAAAGTGGTAGAATACGGGCGAGTACCTGGAAAAGGTAGAATCCGTGCGAGTATTGAAAAACCTTCTGGGCTAGCACCGAAAACAGGTCGAATCAGTGTGAGTACCAAAAAGTAGTAGAAGACGGGCGAGTACTGGGAAAAGGTAGAATCCGTGTGCGAGTATCGAAAAACTTTCTCGGCTATTATCGAAAACGGGTCGAATCAGAATGAGTTCCGAAACGTGGTAGAATACCGGCGAGTATCTGGAAAAGGTAGAATCCGTGCGAGTATCGAAAAACTTTCTGGGCTAGTACCGAAAACGGGTCGAATCAGTGTGAGTACCACAAAGTAGTAGAAGACGGGCGAGTACTGGGAAAAGGTAGAATCCGTGCGAGTTTCGTAAAACTTTCTGGGCTACTACCGAAAACGGGTCGAATAAATGTAAGTACCGAAAAAATGGTAGAATCCGGGCGACTACCTGGAAAGGTAGAATCCGTGCGAGTACCGAAAAACTTTCTGGGCTAGTACCGAAAACGGGTCGAATCAGAGTGAGTTTCGAAAAATGGTAGGATACGAGCGAGTACCGGGAAAAGGTAGAATCCGTGTGAGTATTAAAAAACTTTCAGGGCTAGTACCGAAAACGGGTCGAATCAGTGTGAGTACCGAAAAGTGGTAGAATACGGGCGAGTACCTGGAAAAGGTTAGAATCCGTGCTAGTATCGAAAAACATTCTGGGCTACTATCGAAAACGGGTCGAATCAGAATGAGTACGGAAAAGTGGTAGAATACTGGCAAGTACCGGGAAAAGGTAGAATCCGTGCGAGTATCGAAAAACTTTCTGGGCTTGTACCGAAAACGGGTCGAATCAGTGTGAGTACCAAAAAGTAGTAGAAGACGGGCGAGTACTGGGAAAAGGTAGAATCCGTGCGAGTTTCGTAAAACTTTCTGGGCTACTACCGAAAAATGGTAGAATCCGGGCGACTACCTGGAAAAGGTAGAATCCGTGCGAGTATCGAAAAACTTTCTGGGCTAGTACCGAAAACGGGTCGAATCAGTGTGAGTACCGAAAAGTGGTAGAATATGGGCGAGTATTGGGAAAGGTAGAATCCGTGCGAGTATCGAAAAACATTCTGGGCTATTATCGAACACGGGTCGAATCAGAATGAGTACCGAAAAGTGGTAGAATACGGGCGAGTACCTGGAAAAGGTAGAATCCGTGCGAGTATTGAAAAACCTTCTGGGCTAGCACCGAAAACAGGTCGAATCAGTGTGAGTACCAAAAAGTAGTAGAAGACGGGCGAGTACTGGGAAAAGGTAGAATCCGTGCGAGTATCGAAAAAACTTTCTGGGCTATTATCGAAAACGGGTCGAATCAGAATGAGTTCCGAAACGTGGTAGAATACCGGCGAGTATCTGGAAAAGGTAGAATCCGTGCGAGTATCGAAAAACTTTCTGGGCTAGTACCGAAAACGGGTCGAATCAGTGTGAGTACCACAAAGTAGTAGAAGACGGGCGAGTACTGGGAAAAGGTAGAATCCGTGCGAGTTTCGTAAAACTTTCTGGGCTACTACCGAAAACGGGTCGAATAAATGTAAGTACCGAAAAATGGTAGAATCCGGGCGACTACCTGGAAAAGGTAGAATCCGTGCGAGTACCGAAAAACTTTCTGGGCTAGTACCGAAAACGGGTCGAATCAGAGTGAGTTTCGAAAAATGGTAGGATACGAGCGAGTACCGGGAAAAGGTAGAATCCGTGTGAGTATTAAAAAACTTTCAGGGCTAGTACCGAAAACGGGTCGAATCAGTGTGAGTACCGAAAAGTGGTAGAATACGGGCGAGTACCTGGAAAAGGTAGAATCCGTGCTAGTATCGAAAAACATTCTGGGCTACTATCGAAAACGGGTCGAATCAGAATGAGTACGGAAAAGTGGTAGAATACTGGCAAGTACCGGGAAAAGGTAGAATCCGTGCGAGTATCGAAAAACTTTCTGGGCTAGTACCGAAAACGGGTCGAATCAGTGTGAGTACCGAAAAGTGGTAGAATACGGGCGAGTACCGGGAAAAGGTAGAATTCGTGCGAGAATCGAAAAACATTCTGGGCTACTATCGAAAAACGGGTCGAATCAGAGTGAGTTTCGAAAAATGGTAGAATCCGAGCGAGTACTGGGAAAAGGTAGAATCCGTGCGAGTATCGAAAAACTTTCTGGGCTATTATCGAAAACGGGTCGAATCAGAATGAGTACCGAAAAGTCGTATTTTACGGGCGAGTACCTGGAAAAGGTAGAATCTGTGCGAGTATCGAAAAACTTTCTGGGCTAGTACCGAAACGGGTTGAATCAGTGTGAGTACCAAAAGTAGTAGCAGACGGGCGAGTACTGGGAAAAGGTAGAATCCGTGCGAGTTTCGTCAAACTTTCTGGGCTACTACCGAAAACGGGTCGAATAAATGTAAGTACCGAAAAATGGTAGAATCCGGGCGACTACCTGGAAAGGTAGAATCCGTGCGAGTATTGAAAAACCTTCTTGGCTAGCACCGAAAACAGGTCGAATCAGTGTGAGTACCAAAAAGTTGTAGAAGACGGGCGAGTACTGGGAAAAGGTAGAATCCGTGCGAGTATCGAAAAACTTTTTGGGCTATTATCGAAAACGGGTCGAATCAGAATGAGTTCCGAAACGTGGTAGAATACCGGCGAGTATCTGGAAAAGGTAGAATCCGTGCGAGTATCGAAAAACTTTCTGGGCTAGTACCGAAACGGGTCGAATCAGTGTGAGTACCACAAAGTAGTAGAAGACCGGGCGAGTACTGGGAAATGGTAGAATCCGTGCGAGTTTCGTAAAACTTTTTGGGCTACTACCGAAACGGGTCGAATAAATGTAAGTACCGAAAAATGGTAGAATCCGGGCGACTACCTGGAAAAGGTAGAATCCGTGCGAGTACCGAAAAAATTTCTGGGCTAGTACCGAAAACGGGTCGAATCAGTGTGAGTACCAAAAGTAGTAGAAGACGGGGCGAGTACTGGGAAAAAGGTAGAATCCGTGCGAGTATCGAAAAACTTTCTGGGCTAGTACCGAAAACGGGTCGAATCAGTGTGAGTACCAAAAAGTAGTAGAATACGGGCGGTACTGGGAAAAGGTAGAATCCGTGCGAGTATCGAAAAACTTTCTGGGCTATTATCGAAAACGGGTCGAATCAGAAAGAGTACCGAAAAGTGGTATTTTACGGGCGAGTACCTGGAAAAGGTAGAATCCGTGCGAGTATCGAAAAACTTTCTGGGCTAGTACCGAAAACGGGTCGAATCGGTGTGAGTACCAAAAGTAGTAGAATACGGGCGAGTAATGTGAAAGGTAGAATCCGTGCGAGTATCGAAAAACTTCTTGGCTATTATCGACAATGGGTCGAATCAGAATGAGTACCGAAAAGTGGTAGAATACCGGCGAGTATCTGGAAAAGGTAGAATCTGTGCGAGTATCGAAAAACTTTCTGGGCTAGTACTGAAAACGAGTCGAATCAGTGTGAGTACCAAAAAGTAGTAGAAGACGGGCGAGTACTGGGAAAAGGTAGAATCCGTGCGAGTTTCGTAAAACTTTCTGGGCTACTACGTAAACGGGTCGAATAAATGTAAGTACCGGAAAAATGTTAGACTCCGGGCGAGTACCTGGAAAAGTAGAATCCGTGCGCGTACCGAAAAACTTTCTGGGCTACTACCGAAAACAGGTCGAATCAATGTAAGTTCCGAAAGATGGTAGAATCTGGGCGAAGTACCTGGAAAAGGTTAGAATCCGTGCGAGTATCGAAAACGTTCTGGGCTAGTACCGAAAATGGACGAATCAGAGTGAGTACCAAAAAGTAGTAGAATACGGGCGAGTACTGTGAAAAGGTAGAATCCGTGCGAGTATCGAAAAACTTTCTGGGCTATTATCGAAATGGGTCGAATCAGAATGAGTACCGAAAAGTGGTAGAATACCGGCGAGTATCTGGAAAGGTAGAATCCGTGCTATTATCGAAAACGTTTCTGGGCTAGTACCGAAAACGGGTCGAATCAGTGTTGAGTACCAAAAGTAGTAGAATACGGGCGAGTACTGGGAAAAGGGTAGAATCCGTGCGAGTATCGAAAAAACTTTTCTGGGCTATTATCGAAAACGGGTCGAATCAGAATGAGTACCGAAAATTGTTATTTAGGGCGAGTACCTGGAAAGTGTAGAATCCGTGCGAGTATCGAAAAACTTCTGGGCTAGTACCGGAAAACGGGTCGAATCAGTGTGAGTACCAAAAAGTAGTAGAAGACGGGCGAGTACTCGGAAAAGGTAGAATCCGGCGAGGTTCGTAAAACTTTCTAGGCTATTATCGAAAACGGGTCAGATCAGAATGAGTACCGAAAGTGGTATTGTACGGGCGAGTACCTAGAAAAGGTAGAATCCGTGCGAGTATAGAAAAACTTTCTGGGCTAGTACCGAAAACCGGGTCGAATCAGTGTGAGTACCAAAAAGTAGTAGAATACGGGCGAGTACTGGGAAAAGGTATAATACCGTGCGAGTATCGAAAAACTTTCTGGGCTATTATCGAAAACGGGTCGAATCATGAATGAGTACCGAAAAGTGGTATTTTAACGGGCGAGTACCTAGAAAAGGTAGAATCCGTGCGAGTATAGAAAAACTTTCTGGGCTAGTAACCGAAAAACGGGTCGAATCTGTGTGAGTACCAAAAAGTAGTAGAATACGGGCGAGTACTGGGAAAAGGTAGCATCCGT
>CALNHZ020000739.1:0-14305 GCA_940586395.1 Vitis riparia x Vitis cinerea | reverse complement strand
GTGGGGGACAGTTTGGTTTTCTGGGTTGTTAGGTTGTGATTTAGTTTGGTTGTTTGTCCCTCGTTTTTCTCTTTCTTTTCTTACTGGCCCTTTGGAAGTGTTTCATATACTTCATGTTTGTGTTGATGTGCCCTTTCCTAGTGCTTTTAATATATTCTCTTATTTTAACTACTTTTATATATATATATCTATATGCATAGTCAAAGGCTAGCATGAGAATGGAATTCTCCATCACGCAGCAGGCTGAGCAACACATAATCCTATAAAGTTTTTCTTTTCCCTTTTATACACACACACACAAAGAGAGAGAGTGAGAGAGTCGGGCATGAGAGAGTGGAAGAAGAAGAAATAAGATGAGAGAGAACAGCACAAGACTATCTTTAAAGACTCTTATTAGAAAAATGAGTTGTGGATGGCGTGAGAGAGAGAGAAAGAGGCTCTTCGACATATCAAGCCTACTCGAAGTTGGTGTCCCACCCATTGGAGTGCAATCCATATTTACTTTCTATAGTAGCCTGCAGAGAATTTTGTTTCCTAGAGAATCTAATTTTGTAAGATTATCATCAGAATATCCATTCTTGGTCATATGCTTTTTCAAATAGAGTGATTCCATTCAATATATTCCATTGTCGTTTCCTATCAAAAAAAAAAAATAGAAGTGATTCCACAATTTCATTGTTGTCTTCCTTTCCATCATTCTTCATCTAGGCACCTTGACATTTGAATAAACCTTAATGAGCTACCAACCCTAGGATTGGCATTGTGCCTTTGTTCTCTTAGGACTGTCATTCTATCCCCTTCCACTGATTTTGGAAAGGTTGAGCTCTTTCCGTTCAAAATCCTTCTTTTGTTGCTTCTAAGAAGACAGTTAACATTTTTCTCATTGAGTAAAATGATTTAGATTTAATGCTTTCCAAGAATGAAAAATATCACATGGTTAATGGCTCATAAAAAGTTAATAATGATCATATACTTCAAAATAGAGACCCTGCCCAACAGATGTATTGTGTACAAAGAGCGCATCCTTCCAAATATGCTTCCAATAAAACTACGCCACAATGATCTACTCTCCCTAAGAAACCCACAAAGTCACTAACTTAATTCCTCTTGTCCTCACAAAGACCCTCCTACACCCAAATTCATCATATTCTTCTGCTTACAAGCCTACTTCCAGCCTAGTAAAATGATCTTTCTTCTCTCCCTCGACATCCATCAAAGAAAACTTTTCATGGATTCTCTCAATCTATAGGCAGCATCACTTGATATCATGAAAACCATTTCAACCTCAAGCCTTCAATGAGGCCTCTATCTTAAACTCATCAATGGATACCAAAGTCGATATTAGGAAGTATGATTGTTCTCATGTAGATTAAAAATTCATTTCAAGAAGATTTATGTTGAGAGCACTAACCTCTTTGTTTCATAGACCCTCACCTCTATATGTTTTTGTCAAGTCATTTTCCTTTATTGTCTTATTACCTTGGAAATAGGGTTTTTCATTTGTTGGTGCCTCATGAGCACGGATAAAAATCGGTTATCGTGAAAAATATCAATGGTTGGATTTTATGGAAATATCATGAAATATTGATAGAAATTTTAATGAAAAATATTAATGAGAAGGAAATTAATCAAACCTCATAGAAATTTTCGGAAAAAACACTCTATGAAATGATAAAAATATATATATATATTATTTTAATAGTGTTAATAATTAAAATATAATTATTTTACTAACAAAAAATAAATTTATGACATTCGGTAACTAACAAAGTAGAACGTGAAAATACCTATCAAAAAAACAAATAGAACTTGAAAATACATTCAATACTAAAAATGATGATTTATTTAATATTCATAATATAAAATATATATATATATATATATATATATATATATATATATATATATATATACTATATATATTATGTTTAAAAATGTTAATAATTCATTCTTATAATGGAGGAGAGCGAGAGAGAGAGGGCTGGAGAGAGAGAGAGCGAGAACGATGGAGGAGAGCGAGTGAATCTGTGTGCGAGCGAGGGTGTAGTAAGCAACGTCCACTCGGACTCTCGAAAAAGCTTGAGGAAGAGCAGCTTCGGAGTGGAGTCGAAGACCTTTGAGATCGAGGTTAGAAAAGAAGAAGGGCAAAGTGCAAGCCACTATGTGGAGAGGAAAAGAGGGGTTTCTTCGTGGATTAAGATGGGACCGGAGAGCCTAGGGATCTTTATGGAATGTCTGGTTCTTTGCATTAAGGACACGCGAACTGGAAAATAGGAAAGAAATTGGAAGGAAAAAGGGAGGTTCTATTCGCTAGTGCGCGATGAAAACAAGGGGGGATGCTTCCTACATCTGGGCGTGTGGATCTGGAGAAGAAAAGGTTCAGCATCTTTATCCCCAAAAGAAGAGGAGTAAAAGGGGGTTGGGCATCAATGGCGGAGACGCTTCGGTGCTTGGGTGTTGCTACTGAAAGGAAGGAGAGTCAGAAGGACGAGGCGATGCCATCGAAGTCCATTTTGGGGAAAACCTTTGCGGAGGTGATTAGCTGCCGAGGCAGAAAGGCAGAGCAGTGGCTAGGGTGGAAGTCAGCAAAAAGGACCTAAGCCGAAATTTAAATAAGTTGGCTCACTGTCTCGTTGGATCTTGGGACCCCAATCAGTGAAGGGGGATGAATGAGAAGTTGGGGGACCCAAATGGCCAAAATTTGGGGGTTGAAGGGCAACTAGTACTGGCTAGTTGGAAAGGGGTAAGTTTTTGCTGGAATTTGAGTTGTTGGCAGAAGCTGAGAAAGCTCTAAACCTTGGAAGAATTTTGGTTAGGGGTTTTTTCTACGACTGGAGAAATGGAGCCCTGAGACGGGGTGTCTATTGGAAGGAGAGAGAAAAAAAGTGAGGCATGGGTGAGAATCGGGCTTACCCGTCTCTTATGGGATTGGGGACATCCTTAGAAGGGTAGGGGAGGAGTGGGGGTTTCTTAGCTATCGATTCTCAAACGGAGAAGCTAGAGGAGTTGCAGTGTGGCCAGGCCAGGTTCTGGTGAAGCTAAACGGCGAGCAGATTCCTAACGTAGTGGAAATTTGGGTCGAAGGGGTGTGCTATTCGCTAACCTGTGGGGGAGGTTAGGCCGATAATGAGATCGTTGCCGACACAAAAGAGTGGGAAGAAAATCGGAGCAGAAGGAGAGATTGAGGGTGAGGTCTTTGCACGCGCGAGCAAGCGCGTGTTGGAGGAGGACGACGACGCAAGGCTCGAGACCTAGTTGCAGTTTGCCGATGGGACACGGGGGCAGACGAGTGGGTCAGGGCGCCCTATGGTTCATTATCGAGGCCTTGATGGGTTGTCAGTTGGGCTCCATGGAGGTTTGCAGCTTCTGGGTGGGCCCTTAAGCCAGGCCTTTCTGAGGACCCACGAAGCTCTAATCTGGGCTCTGGGCCCGTTGGACTAGATCCAGTCTTCTTCTCTTCATTTGAGGCTGGGTCGACTTCTCTTAGGCCGACGTCTTTGGAGGACCCTAGGTGGGTCAAGGCTACGAAGGCCTTGTGACGCCTGGGCCGACTAGGCTAGACGATTGTCGAGGCCCATCCCAGCCTTTGGAGGAGAACAAAGCCCACATTGGTGTGGCCCTTCCCTCGGTGTGGTCTGGCTCAAGTCTTTTGAGGGGTCCAGATACTGAAATCTCTCATTTCTGGGTGAAGGATGGCCTGCAGAAGTAAATGAGGAAGAGCTCCAATCTGAGGAGAGATCGAAGACTAACCTTGCCCTAATTGAGGAAGCGTCGAGGTATGGGAGTGCTCTTAACCCTTGTGGATTGTTGGCTTCTGGGGTTCTCCTCTTCTCTTTCTTTTTTTTCCGGTCGGTCTCCATTGGGAGAGTATTACGACTATTCTGAGGATGGTAGGGAGACAATCTAGGGGGAAACCCCGTTACGCATGCTCATTGCTCCGGGGCCTATAGAAGATGAGACTATCAATGCTGGGAACTGATGGAGGTTAACAATCGCAGTAATGAAGATTGTGGAAAGGAATTGTGCTTAGTTCAAACTAGGTCACGAGAAGTAAAGGGCTAGGAGGAGGTATTTGGGAGGAAAGTGATCTGGCTAGGTTCAGTAAGTTCTTGGGGTTTCCGATAGAAGGATTGGAGAAAGATATTTGGATTTTTTGCTTAAAATCCAAAAGAGAAGGAAAAAGAGTCCATAGCAAAACTCTTCTGGAGAAATCTAAGTTCGAAAGGGAATTAAAAATATTAGAGTGCTCCATTAACTACGAGGGGGGGAAAGCAGAAATGTGGAATGCAAGGAAGAGGGTGTCAGGTCATGGAAATTAAATGAAGCTAAGACTCTTAAGTTGGAATGTTCGTGGAGTTAACGACAGTTCCAAAAGAAAGGTGATTAAGGTCGTGATTAGAAGTCAGAGGGTGGATTTGTTCCGTCTCCAAGAGACCAAAATTCAGGCAATGTTAGAGGGGCTGGTGAGAAGCTTGGGCACTGGCAGGTTCCTAGATTGGGGTGCCCTGGATGCCATGGCTCTACGGGAGGGTTATTGATTTGTTGGGATAAAAAGACCCTGGAGGTGGGAAACTTCTCAATTTCCTGTAGGCTCAGGAATGTGGAAGATGGGTTAGTTTGATTTTTATTGGTGTGTACAGTCCGTTCTCTAAAGAGGATAAGGATTGTATGTGGAGGAGCTAGGGGCAATCAGAGGCATTTGGGATGATTCATGGTGTTTAGGGGGTGACTTCAATGTCATTCTCTCCCAAAGGGAAGAGTAGTCAGAGATGGCTAACTGGTTGCAATGAGAAGGTTCGCCCAGATTGTCGACGAGTTAGAGCTTCTTGATCTTCCTTGCAAAGGGGTGTGCTTACTTGGAGTGGGGGTAGGAATAATCAGGCTTGGGCTAGACTGGATAGGTTCCTAGTGACTCAGAACTGGCTTGATCATTTCAGTGGGGTCGTCCAAAGCAGGTTGCGTAGACCTACCTCAAATCACTTTCCCATCTTGCTGATGGGTGGTGGGTTAAGGCGGGGCCCTTCCCCGTTTAGGTTTGAAAATATGTGGCTTAAAGTTGATGGTTTTAAGGACCTTCTTCGAGGATGGTGGCAAGGGTCTAAGGTGAGAGGGAGGGTTAATTTTAGACTAGCCACTAAAATGAAGAGTTGAAGCAAAAAATCAAAGTTGGAATAGGGAGGTGTTTGGAAGGCTGGAAGTTAATAAAAACTCAGCTCTTCAACAAGTTGAGTATTGGGATGGGTAGAAAGTGAGAGGAGCCTTTCTGAAGGAGAAACAGAGCTGAAAAAGAAGCTAAGGATTCCTTTAAAAAGTGGGTTTTAATAGAAGAAATCCACTGGAGACAACTGTCAAGGGAGTTGTGGCTTAAGGAAGGGGATAGGAACACAGGCTTCTTTCATCAAATGGCAAATGCCCACCGAAGAAATAATTCCCTGGATAGAATTAAGATTAATGGGGTGTGGATGACTGAGGAACAGGAGGTGAGGGAGGGGATTGTGAATGCTTTTCAGCATTTGCTCTCAGAAGAGCCAGGCTAGAGAGCTGATATTGAGGGGCTACACCTCAATCGTCTTAACTCCCGTGACGCTGAAGTCTTGGAGCTACCTTTCACTGAGAAGGAAATTCACTCTGCCCTGATGGAAATGAATGGTGATAAAGCTCCAGGCCCGGATGGGTTCACAGTGGTCTTTTAGCAAGCTTGTTGGGATTTTGTGAAGGAGGAGATTGTGGATTTGTTTGAGTTTTATGATCAAAGATCTTTTTCCAAAAGCCTTATAACCACCTTCTTGGTCCTCATCCCTAAGAAAGAAGGCGCTGAAGACTTAGGGGATTTCCGGCCAATCAGCCTGTTAGGGGGTTTGTACAAGCTTTTGGCTAAGGTGCTGGCAAATAGGCTGAAGAGGTTTTGGAAAAGGTGTTTTTGTGGATCAAAATGCCTTTGTGAGGGGCAGACAGATTTTGCATGCTTCGCTGATAGCTAATGAGGTGATTGACTTCTGGCATAAACGAAAAGAGAAAGAGCTAATTTGCAAATTTGACATCGAAAAAGCCTATGACAGCATCAACTGGAATTTTCTCATGAAGGCTTTACTTAAATAGGCTTTGGGTCTCAGTAGATGGAGTGGATTTGGTGGTGCATCTCAACTGCCAAATTTTCTGTCCTGGTCAATGGGGTACCTGCAGGCTTCTTCTCGAGCACCAAGGGGTTGCGGCAAGGAGATCCTCTTTCTCCTTATCTCTTCGTCTTGGGTATGGAAGTGCTAAGTCCTCTAATAAGAAGGGTTGTTGATGAGGGCTTCTTGTCAGGCTACAGACTTCGGGGGAGAGGGGGAGTGGAGATGTTTGTCTTCCACCTTCTTTTTGCTGAGATACAATCATTTTCTGCGAAGCTAGGAAAGAGCAACTAACGGCTTTAAGCTGGATTTTGGCTTGGTTTGAGGCGTCTTCCGGTCTAAGAATTAACCTAGCTAAGAGCGTTTTAATTCCGATTGGTGGGTTTGAAGAGATTGAGGAAATGGCAGTGGAGCTAGGGTGTAGAGTGGGTCTCTGCCCACTGTTTACTTGGGGCTGCCCCTTGGAGCCCATCACAAAGCTATTTCTATGTGGGATGGGGTGGAAGAGAGAATAAGGAGAAGATTAGCCTAGTGGAAAAGACAATATATATCTAAGGGTGGGCGTATCACCCTCATTAAGAGCACATTGGCCAACATGCCTATTTACCATCTGTCCCTCTTTCGAATGCCCAAGATTGTTACAAAAAGGCTTGAAAAATTACAAAGAGACTTTCTTTGGGAGGGGGAAGCTTGGAGAGGAAAGTCCACTTAATTAATTGGGAGATGGTGTGCACTCAAAAGGAGAAGGGTAGTCTAGCATACGGAAGATTGATCTCTTGAACAAAGCCTTGCTGGGTAAATGGATCTGGAGATTTGCCTCTGAAAAGGACTTTCTTTGGAAGAGGGTGATCGGGGTGAAATATGGTCAAGAGGGCTTTGGGTGGAGGACTAAGGAAGCTCGTGGGACGTTTGGAGTGGGAGTTTGGAAGGAGATTATGAAGGAGGCAAATTGGTGTTGGGATAGCCTAAGTTTAAGGGTGGGGAAGGGGACTAAAGTTAAATTCTGGACTGATCAGTGGTGTGGCAATGCGGTGCTATCCCAAAATTTCCCCCAATTATTTGCCTTGGCGGTCCATAGGAATGCAACGGTCAATGAAGTGTGGGACTCAAGCCTTGGTCAAGGAGGTTGGAATCTTAGATTTTCTAGAGATTTTAATGATTGGGAGCTGGACTTGATAAGAGACTTGCTTAATATGCTGAGGGACTTCAGGATATCTTCAGATGAGGACTCGGTGTTCTAGAAAGAAGGGGGTCATGGCATTTTTGGGGTTAAGGATGCTTATAATTTGTTGGTTGTCCCCAATGCCTGCGCCTTCCCGAATAAATGCATTTGGGTGGATAAGGTCCCAACCAAAGTGGCTTTTTTTGCCTAGGAAGCCACATGGGAGAAGATTCTCACTTTGGATAGGCTTCAAAAAACGGGGGTGGCAGCTCCTAATCGCTGTTTTTTGTGTGGTTGTGAAGAGGAAAATGCAATATCACATTCTTTCACACTGTATAGTGGTAAGGGTCCTCTGGGAGATCGTCCTTGCCATTTTTGGGTTCAGTGGGTGTTCCCAGGAGTCGGTTAAAGAGGTGTTATTTAGTTGGAGGGGCCCTTTTGTGAGGAAAAAAAGGAAAAAGATCTGGAATTCTATCCCGTTGTGTATTTTTAGGATGGTATGGAAGGAAATGAATAGATTAGCTTTTAGGGGGGGGGGTTCTTTAGCTATACGGAAACTCAAAAATTCTTTTGTATGTAATTTGTGGAGTTGGGCTAGGGTGTACATTGGAGAGGAGTCCTCTTCGCTTTTAGGCTTTTTGGAGTGGCTAGCAGGCCACTTAAGAGTTGGTGAGGTTTGCTTGTTTTTTGCATTCTTGTTTTAGGCTGCTATGTATACTCCATGTATGCTTTGTGGCTTTTTGCCCCTTAATATATTTGTGCTTATCTAAAAAAAAATGTTAATAATTTCATTTATAAATAATACACAAAATATATAAAAAAGACTCATTAATAAGATTGTTATAATGCTTTTATATTTTAATAATGTTAAATGAAATTTGAAAAATAAATAATTAAACTGATTTATTAAAGAGACTGTCTACGTGAAATAAGGTTTATATAAAATATATCATATATACAACAGGAGGCAAAGTAGCCCAATTGGCCACCATCTCTTTGATGCATGCTGGAGATCTAGATTCGATTCCCAGGCTCCCTCCCCTTCCAACTCTTTGAGGCTTTGATGAGTTGACCCCCGGCATTGACTGGTCAATGCCACTTTGACCCCCAATAAAAAGGTGGCTCTGGCGAGAAAATCTTGGTAAAAAATGGAAATAAAATCAGAAAATTGAAAATTTCCAAAAAAAATGGGGAAAAATCGTTTGACTGATATTTCTACCACAACATTGGTTTCCGGGGTTTTGCAAAAAAATCTAGATGGAGGTGACGATTGTTGACAATCTGTAAAATATTTTTGGTTATCTCACTTGTTTTTGGGTGGTTGTTGCTATAGAATTGTGTTACTACTCCCATCAGCATCTTCTAGTTTGACCAAAGACGAGAAACTTGCTTTTTGCGTCAGAGAAAGGGTAAGGGCCTAACTTATAGGTTGCCTTAAACCCACTCTTTTAGATGTTAATTGGACACCTAGGTCAGGAGAGTATTAGAATTTAGTTCAAAGAATATAAATGTGGGCTTGTTAGAGCACTTCGTAAGTCAACTGTATAGAGCAACTAAGGCGGAGAGATCTTAGCTGCACTAGAATCCTTGAAAAAGGTGCCATTGCTGAGGGTTACTAACCTTATGGAAGAGGACTTGACGATAGCCCTTTCTAGGGCAATTTAGAATACAAGAGGGCCTTAGTGGAACAAGATATGACTGTGGATCTGTAAGTTTTTTAACCTTTCTAGAAGCCTTGATACTTTTTTGCATGGCAGTGTAGGTTGGCAAACCAGATAGCAGAAAAAGGGGAATCTTTTTGTCTGAGGAGTTTTGGATGAGACTACCTTCCCCGCTAAGTCATTTAGGCTTCCTTCTAATGGATCATTTAGAAGGGTGAAGAGCCTCTTGTTGGAAGTCTCCTTTCTTAGGCTTCCTTTACCTTTTACTTTCTGTTGTTTGCTTTGCAAATCTCAGACTTCCTGCATTTCATTTTTTATTCTTTTCACATCTTTTTGTCTTTCCTATAAAAAATACAAAAATAATAAATAAAGCTCTAGCAAAAAATGTGAAGAAGGCAAACAGTGTACTACCAACAAGGAAAGCTTAGGGAGAACGATAACTGCAGGTTTTTAATAGGATTTTTTGAGGGTATCCGCAGATCTATATAGAAAAAGATAACCAAATAAAAGAAATTCATAAGTTATAACATAGGTAATGCTTTTCATTTATTGTCAATAAGCCTGCAAAAGCAAGGACACTGCAAATTTCCATTCTCCTTTTGCTTTTGTTCATCATAGAGAAGGAAGTTTTAGATCAATTATTTAAAAAATAAGCAGGCATTATGA
Organism: Vitis riparia x Vitis cinerea; assembly: GCA_940586395.1. Taxonomy (NCBI): domain Eukaryota; kingdom Viridiplantae; phylum Streptophyta; class Magnoliopsida; order Vitales; family Vitaceae; genus Vitis; species Vitis riparia x Vitis cinerea. The sequence continues at coordinate 4,703 of CALNHZ020000739.1, read as the reverse complement.
TAAAATTTTCAATAATAAACGTAATGGATTTCTGATCCAATGTAATTATTTGCCAATGCCGATGATGCAATAGGAAAAATAAACTTCTCCAAATATACTATTTAGTAGTGAATAAGAACATATAGATATTTTCTGTAAAAATAATTCAATACAAAAATCAGTACCTTGAGATGAAACCCCACAAACGACCAATTCCTGCATCATCCCGCAGCTCATGTACAAAATCTATGAATTGAAAATAAGGGAAATAGAAATCAGAAATGAGGTCCAAGCACAGCAGAAGAAAATAGAAAGTTACAAGATACAGAATGTTGGGGGCTGCATAACAATGAAAAAGAAATTTCTGCCACAACTAGACTACAAAAACTCAGAAAAGAAATGTATGTTTTAATGATAACAAGCCACAAAGCAATAACTGAATCCTCTACATTGCTACTCTATATCCATCTTCCCCAAGAAAATCCCAAAGAGGAAAAAGAAAATGAAAAGACAAAAATGCCACTTATTTCAAGTGTGAGCATTAGTCCATCAGATCCAATAGTATACCTACACATTACTTGTTACTCTCGGGATTTTACCAGAGCCCCCATTTATTAGCATCCAATAACAAAACTCAATCTCTGAAATACACCAAATGTACGGGAAATGATGAACATATCCTCAAAACCATCCTTCTTTCAAAAGAGTTTGAAATAGCTTGGATGGTGATCTCTACAAACTTATTTTAATAGAAACTTTTAAAGAGTAAACCACCCAACAAACAATTCATGACTTTCCATACTACAGAGCAGAATAAATTATTTTAATGACCCTGAAATTCATGATATACATAACAAAACTCATATTGAAAGAAAAAGTAAATGCATGAGCATGGCATATTGTTTTTATACACAGGTGCACAACATGACTTAATACCTGGAGCACTTTGATCAAACATTCCCAGTTGGAAAGACTAACAGATCCATCACTTCTCCCGATTACAAGAGACCCTGATGTTGCTGCTACAGCTCTTATTTCTCCATAATGTGGATGAGTTTGCAGATTAAACTCTAATAAGATCATTTGATGGGAAAATAGAGCAGGATTCATAAGTGTAAATATTTCTGAGTTTGAATAGATATGCTACTCCCTGAAACAGTCAATGCATAAAGCAGGTACAGGTTGCCAGAAGTGCATCTAATCTGCATATACAAGAACATATTATGCTTACAAGATGCATTACATTCATTTATACATAGATATACACACCACAAGTTTAAATACTTTTTTAAGTTTTTATGACGTTTGACCCCCAAGGATTAAAAACAAATACAAAAAGAAACGAGTCATAATGTAAAACCACGACCCATGTCTCCAATGTATATTATTTCCGATGAAAGACACAATCAGACATTGCCATAATCATCTCCAACTTTACCACCCACCTAATCATCTTCATTTTCACAATAGTGCTATATAGAGACACATATGCACATGGACATACACATATATACATGCATACAAGAGTTATACATACACGTGTATTGTACAATGGACAAACCTCATCCTTGCATATAAGGCAAATGGACAGAGTGCATCAGGGAATAGAATTCGAATTCCAGTCCTTGGAAATTCTTTATGAGCGCAGAGTTCCACTAAATCAAGAGCGCATGGTTGACTTTTGTGGATTCTCCTGTTCCATGGAAGTCAATAATAATTCAAAATGTTATATTTCAGATAAACTTAAAGGAGGTTGCAAAAATTAAAACCAATCTATGTCTATTACTGCAACTCATTTCTTAATTAGGGGGGAAAATTTTCAAAATCAGCATGGAGAATGATTTAGCTTGGTAAGGAAGGAGACCAAACCAAAAGCAAACAAACAAACAATAATGTCCCACATATAAAAGTGCAAACCACGAATCCACCTCTCAGACACTTAAGTGGGTGGAAGTGACCAATGCATTTCTAGACATGAAGCTGCACACTTTACCAAGGACCTCAGCATTAACTGACAACCCACCCACATCCAAACTGAGAGGAGAAGAAGGCAATCTCCCTCATTATACCAAAACTTTCATTTCCCATGCTTCATGAAGAAGCCAATACTTTTGGCGCAAGTAGCATCGACCTCCTTAATTTAACTGGATTGGATTCAGATGACGTCACCAGTATTCCATTATCCCCTGGGTTCTCTAAAGGACCAAGTATAGGAAATAGGCAACTCAGTGGCGTCAACTAAACAGAATTTTCTTTGATGAATCTTTGACGAAATTTGTCAACACCACCACCAAAATTTAAAAAAAAAAAACAAAAAAACAAAACAAAAAGAAAACACAAAACAAAACACAAAACACAAAAAAACACAAAACCGATTAGGATCGATGAATTTAAACTTTGATCACTTAAAGAAAAGATTAAAAATAGCTGGTTTCTCAAACTCTTAGAAAAATTACCATCCGCTTTGGATAGCAGAATTTTGGTACAAAAACCACCAGCTGACACAATTGCACTCTGCATTCAAGTTTAGGGTACAGAAGACACAATCTGACGCAGTTGCATTAAGTGCTAGGTTACCACAAAGGGAAAAAAGGAAGTTGTAAAACCAGAGTCAAAGAGAGAGAGAGAAGAGAATACCAAATTAGATAGGTAGGAGGATCCCCAATGATGGCGCAGGCGGCAGCATCCTCAGTCAAAGGGGCAAAGGGCGACGATGAAGAAGAAGAAAAGGAAGTAGCAGGAGTTGCAGAAGGAGCAGTAACCTCTATCCACTTAACCGAGTCGCTGCCAGTGATAGGGACCTCCATCCCTAACAAAGACCGACTCCTTTCCATCGTCTGATAGATCTAACCTAGAATACGAACCATATTAGGCTTTTAAATCTCCGTTTTCCTCTTCCTCGTCGGACTCCCCAGGCTTTGCCGCCCTGCACGTCAATCCTGCCCTCGTCAGCGAGAGGAGGGAAAAGAAAGAGGGAAAGGCCTAGAGTGTTGTAATGTTCTCTCACAATTTTTCATTTTTATTTAAAACCCCGAAATTAATGTATTATTTTCCAATTAAATTTTTCTTTTTAAGATGAAAAAATAGTCTGAAAATTTTACTATCATAGACAAATACAAAAGAAGTACCAATTGGTACGCACTAGGAATCACATAAAAAACACAACGCCGGGAAACAATAAATAATATCAATTTAATAAAGATAAATACAAGATTGAAATAAGAACTACACCATAACAAATAACAATGGTATATAGAAAACGAACAAGATAATAAAGGATAAACAAATTTACAAAATTCATTTCAACAAGTTTAGACCACTCCACTATAATTTTAAAACAATGAAATATAAAAAATGGTTTGGGGTTAAGGATTTAGGGCTTTAAAGCTTTATGGCATTACAGGTTTAATGTCTAGGGTCTAGGCTTTAGAGTTTAGTATTTGGAATTGGTGTTTGGAATTTGGGGTTTGAGGTTTGGGGTTAAGGATTTAGGGCTTTAGAGCTTTATGGCATTACAGGTTTAATGTCTAGGGTCTAGGCTTTAGAGTTTAGTATTTGGGAATTGGTGTTTGGAATTTGGGGTTTGAGGTTTGGGTTTAAGGTTCACGTTTGGGTTTAAGGTTTACGGTTTAGGGTTTTGGGTTTCGGGTTTAAAGTTTCCGGTTTAGGGTTTAGAGTTTAAGGTATAGGTTTACGGTTTGGGGTTAGGGTTTGGGGTTCAGGGTTTGGGGTTGGGGTTTGGGGTTGGGGTTTAGGGTTTGGGGTTTGGGGTTTGGGGTTTGGGGTTTAGGGTTATAGTTTAGGGCTTAGGGGTTTAGGAGTTTAGGGGTTAGGGTTTAGGGTTTAGGGTTTTAGGGGTTTAGCGGTTAGGGTTAGGGGTTAGGGTTTAAGTTTAGGGTTTTAGGGTTTTTAGGGTTTAGGGTTTAAGGGTTTAGGATTTCGGGTTTTGGGTTTGGGGTTGGGGTTTGTGGTTTGGTGTTTTGGGGTTTAGGGTTTGGGGTTTAGGGTTTGGGGGTTAGGGGTTAGGGGTTAGGGTTTAGGGTTTAGGGTTTAAGGTTTGGGTTTTGGGTTTCGGGTTAGGGGTTTGGGGTTTGGGGTTTGGGGTTTGGGGTTTGGGGTTTGGGGTTTGGGGTTTCGGGTTTCAGGGTTTCCGGGTTTCGGGTTTCGGGTTTCGGGTTTTAGGGTTTTCGGGTTTAGGGTTTCGGGTTTCGGGTTTAGGGTTTCGGGTTTGGGGTTTGGCGTTTGGGGTTTGGGGTTTGGGGTTTGGGGTTTCGGGTTTCGGGTTTAGGGTTTCGGGTTTTGGGTTTCGGGTTTAGGGTTTGGGTGGTTTCGGGTTTAGGGTTTCGGGTTTAGGGTTTCGGGTTTTGGGTTTCGGGTTTCGGGTTTAGGGTTTAGGGTTTAGGGGTTGGGTTTCGGGTTTAGGGGTTTGGGTTTAGGGTTTGGGGGTTTCGGGATTGGGGTTTGGGGGTATTGGGGTTTGGGGTTTGGGGGTTTGCGGTTGGGCGGTTTGGGGTTTAGGGTTTGGGGTTTTCGGGGTTTGGGGTTTGGGGTTTGGGGTTTGGTGTTTGGGGTTCGGGTTTAGGGTTTGGGGTTTTCGGGTTTGGGGTTTCGGGTTGGGGTTTCGGGTTTCGGGTTTCAGGGTCGGTTGGGGTTTAGGGTTTAGGGTTTAGGGTTTAGGGTTTAGGGTTTAGGGTTTAGGGTTTAGGGTTTAGGGTTTAGGGTTT
>CALNHZ020000738.1:0-14323 GCA_940586395.1 Vitis riparia x Vitis cinerea | reverse complement strand
CTCGCACGTATTCTACCCAATCCCGGTACTGGCCGGGATTCTACCATTTTTCGGTTCTCACACTGATTCTACCCTTTTCCGGTACTCGCTCGGTCAGATTTCGGTACTCGCACGGATTCTACCCGATCCCGGTACTGGCCGAGATTCTACCATTTTTCGGTTCTCACACTGATTCTACCCTTTTCGGGTACTCGCTCGGTCAGATTCGGTACTCGCACGGATTCTACCCGATCCCGGTACTGGCCGAGATTCTACCATTTTTCGGTTCTCACACTGATTCTACCCTTTTCCGGTACTCGCTCGGTCAGATTTCGGTACTCGCACGGATTCTACCCGATCCCGGTACTGGCCGAGATTCTACCATTTTTCGGTTCTCACACTGATTCTACCCTTTTCCGGTACTCGCTCGGTCAGATTTCGGTACTCGCACGGATTCTACCCGATCCCGGTACTGGCCGGGATTCTACCATTTTCGGTTCTCACACTGATTCTACCCTTTTCCGGTACTCGCTCGGTCAGATTTCGGTACTCGCACGGATTCTACCCGATCCCGGTACTGGCCGAGATTCTACCATTTTTCGGTTCTCACACTGATTCTACCCTTTTCCGGTACTCGCTCGGTCAGATTTCGGTACTCGCACGGATTCTACCCGATCCCGGTACTGGCCGAGATTCTACCATTTTTCGGTTCTCACACTGATTCTACCCTTTTCCGGTACTCCCGGTCAGATTTCGGTACTCGCACGGATTCTATCCCGTCCGGTACTGGCCGGATTCTACCATTTTTCGGTTCTCACACTGATTCTACCCTTTTCGGTACTCGCTCGGTCAGATTTCGGTACTCGCACGGATTCTACCCGATCCCGGTACTGGCGGCATTCTACCATTTTTCGGTTCTCACACTGATTCTACCCTTTTCCGGTACTCGCCGGTCAGATTTCGGTACTCGCACGGATTCTACCCGATCCCGGTACTGGCCGGGATTCTACCATTTTCGGTTCTCACACTGATTCTACCCTTTTCCGGTACTCCCTCGGTCAGATTTCGGTACTCGCACGGATTCTACCCTTTTCTTGGTACTCGCTCGGGTCAGATTTCGGTACTCGCACATATTCTACCCGATCCCGGTACTGGCCGAGATTCTACCATTTTTCGGTTCTCACACTGATTCTACCCTTTTCGGTACTCGCTCGGTCAGATTTCGGTACTCGCACGGATTCTACCCGATCCCGGTACTGGCCGAGATTCTACCATTTTTCGGTCTCACACTGATTCTACCCTTTTCCGGTACTCGCTCGGTCAGATTTCGGTACTCGCACGGATTCTACCCGATCCCGGTACTGGCCGAGATTCTACCATTTTTCGGTTCTCACACTGATTCTACCCTTTTCCGGTACTCGCTCGGTCAGATTTCGGTACTCGCACGGATTCTACCCGATCCCGGTACTGGCGGCCGGGATTCTACCATTTTTCGGTTCTCACACTGATTCTACCCTTTTCGGTACTCGCCCGGTCAGATTTCGGTACTCGCACGGATTCTACCCGATCCCGGTACTGGCCGAGATTCTACCTTTTCGGTTCTCACACTGATTCTACCCTTTTCGGGTACTCGCCGGTCAGATTTCGGTACTCGCACGGATTCTACCCGATCCCGGTACTGGCCGAGATTCTACCATTTTTCGGTTCTCACACTGATTCTACCCTTTTCCGGTACTCCCTCGGTCAGATTTCGGTACTCGCACGGATTCTACCCGATCCCGGTACTGGCCGGGATTCTACCATTTTCGGTTCTCACACTGATTCTACCCTTTTCCGGTACTCGCTCGGTCAGATTTCGGTACTCGCACGGATTCTACCCGATCCCGGTACTGGCCGGGATTCTACCATTTTTCGGTTCTCACACTGATTCTACCCTTTTCGGTACTCGCCCGGTCAGATTTCGGTACTCGCACGGATTCTACCCGATCCCGGTACTGGCCGGGATTCTACCATTTTTCGGTTCTCACACTGATTCTACCCTTTTCCGGTACTCGCTCGGTCAGATTTCGGTACTCGCACGGATTCTACCCGATCCCGGTACTGGCGAGATTCTACCATTTTTCGGTTCTCACACTGATTCTACCCTTTTCCGGTACTCGCCCGGTCAGATTTCGGTACTCGCACGGATTCTACCCGATCCCGGTACTGGCCGGGATTCTACCATTTTTCGGTTCTCACACTGATTCTACCCTTTTCCGGTACTCGCTCGGTCAGATTTCGGTACTCGCACGGATTCTACCCGATCCCGGTACTGGCCGAGATTCTACCATTTTTCGGTTCTCACACTGATTCTACCCTTTTCGGGTACTCGCCCGGTCAGATTTCGGTACTCGCACGGATTCTACCCGATCCCGGTACTGGCCGAGATTCTACCATTTTTCGGTTCTCACACTGATTCTACCCTTTTCCGGTACTCGCTCGGTCAGATTTCGGTACTCGCACGGATTCTACCCGATCCCGGTACTGGCCGAGATTCTACATTTTTCGGTTCTCACACTGATTCTACCCTTTTCCGGTACTCGCTCGGTCAGATTTCGGTACTCGCACGGATTCTACCCGATCCCGGTACTGGCCGAGATTCTACCATTTTTCGGTTCTCACACTGATTCTACCCTTTTCCGGTACTCGCTCGGTCAGATTTCGGTACTCGCACGGATTCTACCCGATCCCGGTACTGGCCGGGATTCTACCATTTTTCGGTTCTCACACTGATTCTACCCTTTTCCGGTACTCGCTCGGTCAGATTTCGGTACTCGCACGGATTCTACCCGATCCCGGTACTGGCCGGGATTCTACCATTTTTCGGTTCTCACACTGATTCTACCCTTTTCCGGTACTCGCTCGGTCAGATTTCGGTACTCGCACGGATTCTACCCGATCCCGGTACTGGCCGAGATTCTACCATTTTTCGGTTCTCACACTGATTCTACCCTTTTCCGGTACTCGCTCGGTCAGATTTCGGTACTCGCACGGATTCTACCCGATCCCGGTACTGGCCGAGATTCTACCATTTTTCGGTTCTCACACTGATTCTACCCTTTTCCGGTACTCGCTCGGTCAGATTTCGGTACTCGCACGGATTCTACCCGATCCCGGTACTGGCCGGGATTCTACCATTTTTCGGTTCTCACACTGATTCTACCCTTTTCGGGTACTCGCCCGGTCAGATTTCGGTACTCGCACGGATTCTACCCGATCCCGGTACTGGCCGAGATTCTACCATTTTTCGGTTCTCACACTGATTCTACCCTTTTCCGGTACTCGCTCGGTCAGATTTCGGTACTCGCACGGATTCTACCCGATCCCGGTACTGGCCGAGATTCTACCATTTTTCGGTTCTCACACTGATTCTACCCTTTTCCGGTACTCGCTCGGTCAGATTTCGGTACTCGCACGGATTCTACCCGATCCCGGTACTGGCCGGGATTCTACCATTTTTCGGTTCTCACACTGATTCTACCCTTTTCCGGTACTCGCTCGGTCAGATTTCGGTACTCGCACGGATTCTACCCGATCCCGGTACTGGCCGAGATTCTACCATTTTTCGGTTCTCACACTGATTCTACCCTTTTCCGGTACTCGCCGGTCAGATTTCGGTACTCGCACGGATTCTACCCGATCCCGGTACTGGCCGGGATTCTACCATTTTTCGGTTCTCACACTGATTCTACCCTTTTCCGGTACTCGCTCGGTCAGATTTCGGTACTCGCACGGATTCTACCCGATCCCGGTACTGGCGAGATTCTACCATTTTTCGGTTCTCACACTGATTCTACCCTTTTCGGGTACTCGCCCGGTCAGATTTCGGTACTCGCACGGATTCTACCCGATCCCGGTACTGGCCGGATTCTACCATTTTTCGGTTCTCACACTGATTCTACCCTTTTCCGGTACTCGCTCGGTCAGATTTCGGTACTCGCACGGATTCTACCCGATCCCGGTACTGGCCGAGATTCTACCATTTTTCGGTTCTCACACTGATTCTACCCTTTTCCGGTACTCGCCCGGTCAGATTTCGGTACTCGCACGGATTCTACCCGATCCCGGTACTGGCCGAGATTCTACCATTTTTCGGTTCTCACACTGATTCTACCCTTTTCCGGTACTCGCTCGGTCAGATTTCGGTACTCGCACGGATTCTACCCGATCCCGGTACTGGCCGGGATTCTACCATTTTTCGGTTCTCACACTGATTCTACCCTTTTCCGGTACTCGCTCGGTCAGATTTCGGTACTCGCACGGATTCTACCCGATCCCGGTACTGGCCGAGATTCTACCATTTTTCGGTTCTCACACTGATTCTACCCTTTTCCGGTACTCGCTCGGTCAGATTTCGGTACTCGCACGGATTCTACCCGATCCCGGTACTGGCGGGATTCTACCATTTTTCGGTTCTCACACTGATTCTACCCTTTCCGGTACTCCCTCGGTCAGATTTCGGTACTCGCACGGATTCTACCCTTTTCGGGTACTGCTCGGTTCAGATTTCGGTACTCGCCACTGATTTCTACCCGATCCCGGTAGGTACTGGCCGGATTCTACCATTTTTCGGTTCTCACACTGATTCTACCCTTTTCCGGTACTCGCTCGGTCAGATTTCGGTACTCGCACGGATTCTACCCGATCCCGGTACTGGCCGAGATTCTACCATTTTTCGGTTCTCACACTGATTCTACCCTTTTCCGGTACTCGCTCGGTCAGATTTCGGTACTCGCACGGATTCTACCCGATCCCGGTACTGGCCGAGATTCTACCATTTTTCGGTTCTCACACTGATTCTACCCTTTCCGGTACTCGCTCGGTCAGATTTCGGTACTCGCACGGATTCTACCCGATCCCGGTACTGGCCGAGATTCTACCATTTTTCGGTTCTCACACTGATTCTACCCTTTTCCGGTACTCGCTCGGTCAGATTTCGGTACTCGCACGGATTCTACCCGATCCCGGTACTGGCCGAGATTCTACCATTTTTCGGTTCTCACACTGATTCTACCCTTTTCCGGTACTCGCTCGGTCAGATTTCGGTACTCGCACGGATTCTACCCGATCCCGGTACTGGCCGAGATTCTACCATTTTTCGGTTCTCACACTGATTCTACCCTTTTCCGGTACTCGCTCGGTCAGATTTCGGTACTCGCACGGATTCTACCCGATCCCGGTACTGGCCGAGATTCTACCATTTTTCGGTTCTCACACTGATTCTACCCTTTTCCGGTACTCGCTCGGTCAGATTTCGGTACTCGCACGGATTCTACCCGATCCCGGTACTGGCCGAGATTCTACCATTTTTCGGTTCTCACACTGATTCTACCCTTTTCCGGTACTCGCTCGGTCAGATTTCGGTACTCGCACGGATTCTACCCGATCCCGGTACTGGCCGAGATTCTACCATTTTTCGGTTCTCACACTGATTCTACCCTTTTCCGGTACTCGCTCGGTCAGATTTCGGTACTCGCACGGATTCTACCCGATCCCGGTACTGGCCGGGATTCTACCATTTTTCGGTTCTCACACTGATTCTACCCTTTTCGGTACTCGCTCGGTCAGATTTCGGTACTCGCACGGATTCTACCCGATCCCGGTACTGGCCGAGATTCTACCATTTTTCGGTTCTCACACTGATTCTACCCTTTTCCGGTACTCGCTCGGTCAGATTTCGGTACTCGCACGGATTCTACCCGATCCCGGTACTGGCCGAGATTCTACCATTTTTCGGTTCTCACACTGATTCTACCCTTTTCCGGTACTCGCTCGGTCAGATTTCGGTACTCGCACGGATTCTACCCGATCCCGGTACTGGCCGAGATTCTACCATTTTTCGGTTCTCACACTGATTCTACCCTTTTCCGGTACTCGCTCGGTCAGATTTCGGTACTCGCACGGATTCTACCCGATCCCGGTACTGGCCGAGATTCTACCATTTTTCGGTTCTCACACTGATTCTACCCTTTTCCGGTACTCGCTCGGTCAGATTTCGGTACTCGCACGGATTCTACCCGATCCCGGTACTGGCCGAGATTCTACCATTTTTCGGTTCTCACACTGATTCTACCCTTTTCCGGTACTCGCTCGGTCAGATTTCGGTACTCGCACGGATTCTACCCGATCCCGGTACTGGCCGAGATTCTACCATTTTTCGGTTCTCACACTGATTCTACCCTTTTCCGGTACTCGCTCGGTCAGATTTCGGTACTCGCACGGATTCTACCCGATCCCGGTACTGGCCGAGATTCTACCATTTTTCGGTTCTCACACTGATTCTACCCTTTTCCGGTACTCGCTCGGTCAGATTTCGGTACTCGCACGGATTCTACCCGATCCCGGTACTGGCCGAGATTCTACCATTTTTCGGTTCTCACACTGATTCTACCCTTTTCCGGTACTCGCTCGGTCAGATTTCGGTACTCGCACGGATTCTACCCGATCCCGGTACTGGCCGAGATTCTACCATTTTTCGGTTCTCACACTGATTCTACCCTTTTCCGGTACTCGCTCGGTCAGATTTCGGTACTCGCACGGATTCTACCCGATCCCGGTACTGGCCGAGATTCTACCATTTTTCGGTTCTCACACTGATTCTACCCTTTTCCGGTACTCGCTCGGTCAGATTTCGGTACTCGCACGGATTCTACCCGATCCCGGTACTGGCCGAGATTCTACCATTTTTCGGTTCTCACACTGATTCTACCCTTTTCCGGTACTCGCTCGGTCAGATTTCGGTACTCGCACGGATTCTACCCGATCCCGGTACTGGCCGAGATTCTACCATTTTTCGGTTCTCACACTGATTCTACCCTTTTCCGGTACTCGCTCGGTCAGATTTCGGTACTCGCACGGATTCTACCCGATCCCGGTACTGGCCGAGATTCTACCATTTTTCGGTTCTCACACTGATTCTACCCTTTTCCGGTACTCGCTCGGTCAGATTTCGGTACTCGCACGGATTCTACCCGATCCCGGTACTGGCCGGGATTCTACCATTTTTCGGTTCTCACACTGATTCTACCCTTTTCCGGTACTCGCTCGGTCAGATTTCGGTACTCGCACGGATTCTACCCGATCCCGGTACTGGCCGAGATTCTACCATTTTTCGGTTCTCACACTGATTCTACCCTTTTCCGGTACTCGCTCGGTCAGATTTCGGTACTCGCACGGATTCTACCCGATCCCGGTACTGGCCGGGATTCTACCATTTTTCGGTTCTCACACTGATTCTACCCTTTTCCGGTACTCGCTCGGTCAGATTTCGGTACTCGCACGGATTCTACCCGATCCCGGTACTGGCCGAGATTCTACCATTTTTCGGTTCTCACACTGATTCTACCCTTTTCCGGTACTCCCTCGGTCAGATTTCGGTACTCGCACGGATTCTACCCGATCCCGGTACTGGCCGGATTCTACCATTTTTCGGTTCTCACACTGATTCTACCCTTTTCCGGTACTCGCTCGGTCAGATTTCGGTACTCGCACGGATTCTACCCGATCCCGGTACTGGCCGAGATTCTACCATTTTTCGGTTCTCACACTGATTCTACCCTTTTCCGGTACTCGCTCGGTCAGATTTCGGTACTCGCACGGATTCTACCCGATCCCGGTACTGGCCGGGATTCTACCATTTTTCGGTTCTCACACTGATTCTACCCTTTTCCGGTACTCGCTCGGTCAGATTTCGGTACTCGCACGGATTCTACCCGATCCCGGTACTGGCCGGATTCTACCATTTTTCGGTTCTCACACTGATTCTACCCTTTTCCGGTACTCGCTCGGTCAGATTTCGGTACTCGCACGGATTCTACCCGATCCCGGTACTGGCCGGATTCTACCATTTTTCGGTTCTCACACTGATTCTACCCTTTTCCGGTACTCGCTCGGTCAGATTTCGGTACTCGCACGGATTCTACCCGATCCCGGTACTGGCCGAGATTCTACCATTTTCGGTTCTCACACTGATTCTACCCTTTTCCGGTACTCGCTCGGTCAGATTTCGGTACTCGCACGGATTCTACCCGATCCCGGTACTGGCCGGGATTCTACCATTTTTCGGTTCTCACACTGATTCTACCCTTTTCCGGTACTCGCTCGGTCAGATTTCGGTACTCGCACGGATTCTACCCGATCCCGGTACTGGCCGGGATTCTACCATTTTTCGGTTCTCACACTGATTCTACCCTTTTCCGGTACTCGCTCGGTCAGATTTCGGTACTCGCACGGATTCTACCCGATCCCGGTACTGGCCGAGATTCTACCATTTTTCGGTTCTCACACTGATTCTACCCTTTTCGGGTACTCGCTCGGTCAGATTTCGGTACTCGCACGGATTCTACCCGATCCCGGTACTGGCCGGGATTCTACCATTTTTCGGTTCTCACACTGATTCTACCCTTTTCCGGTACTCCCTCGGTCAGATTTCGGTACTCGCACGGATTCTACCCTTTCCGGTACTCGCTTGGTCAGATTTCTTTTGGTACTCGCACGGATTCTACCCGATCCCGGTACTGGCCGAGATTCTACCATTTTTCGGTTCTCACACTGATTCTACCCTTTTCCGGTACTCGCTCGGTCAGATTTCGGTACTCGCACGGATTCTACCCGATCCCGGTACTGGCCGAGATTCTACCATTTTTCGGTCTCACACTGATTCTACCCTTTTCCGGTACTCGCTCGGTCAGATTTCGGTACTCGCACGGATTCTACCCGATCCCGGTACTGGCCGAGATTCTACCATTTTTCGGTTCTCACACTGATTCTACCCTTTTCCGGGTACTCCCCTTTCCTTTTTCCTCCTCCCCCCCCCTCCCGTTCTCCCACTTTCTACCCTTTTCGGTACTCGCTCGGTCAGATTTCGGTACTCGCACGGATTCTACCCGATCCCGGTACTGGCCGAGATTCTACCATTTTTCGGTTCTCACACTGATTCTACCCTTTTCCGGTACTCTCGGTCAGATTTCGGTACTCGCACGGATTCTACCCGATCCCGGTACTGGCCGGGATTCTACCATTTTTCGGTTCTCACACTGATTCTACCCTTTTCCGGTACTCGCTCGGTCAGATTTCGGTACTCGCACGGATTCTACCCGATCCCGGTACTGGCCGGGATTCTACCATTTTTCGGTTCTCACACTGATTCTACCCTTTTCCGGTACTCGCTCGGTCAGATTTCGGTACTCGCACGGATTCTACCCGATCCCGGTACTGGCCGGGATTCTACCATTTTTCGGTTCTCACACTGATTCTACCCTTTTCCGGTACTCGCTCGGTCAGATTTCGGTACTCGCACGGATTCTACCCGATCCCGGTACTGGCCGGGATTCTACCATTTTTCGGTTCTCACACTGATTCTACCCTTTTCCGGTACTCGCTCGGTCAGATTTCGGTACTCGCACGGATTCTACCCGATCCCGGTACTGGCCGAGATTCTACCATTTTTCGGTTCTCACACTGATTCTACCCTTTTCCGGTACTCGCTCGGTCAGATTTCGGTACTCGCACGGATTCTACCCGATCCCGGTACTGGCCGGGATTCTACCATTTTTCGGTTCTCACACTGATTCTACCCTTTTCCGGTACTCGCTCGGTCAGATTTCGGTACTCGCACGGATTCTACCCGATCCCGGTACTGGCCGGGATTCTACCATTTTTCGGTTCTCACACTGATTCTACCCTTTTCCGGTACTCGCTCGGTCAGATTTCGGTACTCGCACGGATTCTACCCGATCCCGGTACTGGCCGAGATTCTACCATTTTTCGGTTCTCACACTGATTCTACCCTTTTCCGGTACTCGCTCGGTCAGATTTCGGTACTCGCACGGATTCTACCCGATCCCGGTACTGGCCGGGATTCTACCATTTTTCGGTTCTCACACTGATTCTACCCTTTTCCGGTACTCGCTCGGTCAGATTTCGGTACTCGCACGGATTCTACCCGATCCCGGTACTGGCCGGGATTCTACCATTTTTCGGTTCTCACACTGATTCTACCCTTTTCCGGTACTCGCTCGGTCAGATTTCGGTACTCGCACGGATTCTACCCGATCCCGGTACTGGCCGAGATTCTACCATTTTTCGGTTCTCACACTGATTCTACCTTTTCCGGTACTCGCTCGGTCAGATTTCGGTACTCGCACGGATTCTACCCGATCCCGGTACTGGCCGGGATTCTACCATTTTTCGGTTCTCACACTGATTCTACCCTTTTCCGGTACTCCCTCGGTCAGATTTCGGTACTCGCACGGATTCTACCCGATCCCGGTACTGGCCGGGATTCTACCATTTTTCGGTTCTCACACTGATTCTACCCTTTTCCGGTACTCCCTCGGTCAGATTTCGGTACTCGCACGGATTCTACCCGATCCCGGTACTGGCCGGATTCTACCATTTTTCGGTTCTCACACTGATTCTACCCTTTTCCGGTACTCGCTCGGTCAGATTTCGGTACTCGCACGGATTCTACCCGATCCCGGTACTGGCCGAGATTCTACCATTTTTCGGTTCTCACACTGATTCTACCCTTTTCCGGTACTCGCTCGGTCAGATTTCGGTACTCGCACGGATTCTACCCGATCCCGGTACTGGCCGAGATTCTACCATTTTTCGGTTCTCACACTGATTCTACCCTTTTCGGGTACTCGCTCGGTCAGATTTCGGTACTCGCACGGATTCTACCCGATCCCGGTACTGGCCGGGATTCTACCATTTTTCGGTTCTCACACTGATTCTACCCTTTTCCGGTACTCGCTCGGTCAGATTTCGGTACTCGCACGGATTCTACCCGATCCCGGTACTGGCCGAGATTCTACCATTTTTCGGTTCTCACACTGATTCTACCCTTTTCCGGTACTCGCTCGGTCAGATTTCGGTACTCGCACGGATTCTACCCGATCCCGGTACTGGCCGGGATTCTACCATTTTTCGGTTCTCACACTGATTCTACCCTTTTCCGGTACTCTCGGTCAGATTTCGGTACTCGCACGGATTCTACCCGATCCCGGTACTGGCCGGGATTCTACCATTTTTCGGTTCTCACACTGATTCTACCCTTTTCCGGTACTCGCTCGGTCAGATTTCGGTACTCGCACGGATTCTACCCGATCCCGGTACTGGCCGAGATTCTACCATTTTTCGGTTCTCACACTGATTCTACCCTTTTCCGGTACTCGCTCGGTCAGATTTCGGTACTCGCACGGATTCTACCCGATCCCGGTACTGGCCGAGATTCTACCATTTTTCGGTTCTCACACTGATTCTACCCTTTTCCGGTACTCGCTCGGTCAGATTTCGGTACTCGCACGGATTCTACCCGATCCCGGTACTGGCCGAGATTCTACCATTTTTCGGTTCTCACACTGATTCTACCCTTTTCCGGTACTCGCCCGGTCAGATTTCGGTACTCGCACGGATTCTACCCGATCCCGGTACTGGCCGGGATTCTACCATTTTTCGGTTCTCACACTGATTCTACCCTTTTCCGGTACTCGCTCGGTCAGATTTCGGTACTCGCACGGATTCTACCCGATCCGGTACTGGCCGGGATTCTACCATTTTTCGGTTCTCACACTGATTCTACCCTTTTCCGGTACTCGCTCGGTCAGATTTCGGTACTCGCACGGATTCTACCCGATCCCGGTACTGGCCGAGATTCTACCATTTTTCGGTTCTCACACTGATTCTACCCTTTTCCGGTACTCGCTCGGTCAGATTTCGGTACTCGCACGGATTCTACCCGATCCCGGTACTGGCCGAGATTCTACCATTTTTCGGTTCTCACACTGATTCTACCCTTTTCCGGTACTCCCTCGGTCAGATTTCGGTACTCGCACGGATTCTACCCGATCCCGGTACTGGCCGGGATTCTACCATTTTTCGGTTCTCACACTGATTCTACCCTTTTCCGGTACTCGCTCGGTCAGATTTCGGTACTCGCACGGATTCTACCCGATCCCGGTACTGGCCGGGATTCTACCATTTTTCGGTTCTCACACTGATTCTACCCTTTTCCGGTACTCCCTCGGTCAGATTTCGGTACTCGCACGGATTCTACCCGATCCCGGTACTGGCCGGGATTCTACCATTTTTCGGTTCTCACACTGATTCTACCCTTTTCCGGTACTCGCTCGGTCAGATTTCGGTACTCGCACGGATTCTACCCGATCCCGGTACTGGCCGAGATTCTACCATTTTTCGGTTCTCACACTGATTCTACCCTTTTCCGGTACTCCCTCGGTCAGATTTCGGTACTCGCACGGATTCTACCCGATCCCGGTACTGGCCGGGATTCTACCATTTTTCGGTTCTCACACTGATTCTACCCTTTTCCGGTACTCGCTCGGTCAGATTTCGGTACTCGCACGGATTCTACCCGATCCCGGTACTGGCCGAGATTCTACCATTTTTCGGTTCTCACACTGATTCTACCCTTTTCCGGTACTCGCTCGGTCAGATTTCGGTACTCGCACGGATTCTACCCGATCCCGGTACTGGCCGAGATTCTACATTTTTCGGTTCTCACACTGATTCTACCCTTTTCCGGTACTCGCTCGGTCAGATTTCGGTACTCGCACGGATTCTACCCGATCCCGGTACTGGCCGAGATTCTACCATTTTTCGGTTCTCACACTGATTCTACCCTTTTCCGGTACTCGCTCGGTCAGATTTCGGTACTCGCACGGATTCTACCCGATCCCGGTACTGGCCGAGATTCTACCATTTTTCGGTTCTCACACTGATTCTACCCTTTTCCGGTACTCGCTCGGTCAGATTTCGGTACTCGCACGGATTCTACCCGATCCCGGTACTGGCCGGATTCTACCATTTTTCGGTTCTCACACTGATTCTACCCTTTCCGGTACTCGCTCGGTCAGATTTCGGTACTCGCACGGATTCTACCCGATCCCGGTACTGGCCGAGATTCTACCATTTTTCGGTTCTCACACTGATTCTACCCTTTTCCGGTACTCGCTCGGTCAGATTTCGGTACTCGCACGGATTCTACCCGATCCCGGTACTGGCCGAGATTCTACCATTTTTCGGTTCTCACACTGATTCTACCCTTTCCGGTACTCGCTCGGTCAGATTTCGGTACTCGCACGGATTCTACCCGATCCCGGTACTGGCCGAGATTCTACCATTTTTCGGTTCTCACACTGATTCTACCTTTTCCGGTACTCGCTCGGTCAGATTTCGGTACTCGCACGGATTCTACCGATCCCGGTACTGGCCGGATTCTACCATTTTTCGGTTCTCACACTGATTCTAACCTTTTCCGGTACTCGCTCGGTCAGATTTCGGTACTCGCACGGATTCTACCCGATCCCGGTACTGGCCGAGATTCTACCATTTTTCGGTTCTCACACTGATTCTACCCTTTTCCGGTACTCGCTCGGTCAGATTTCGGTACTCGCACGGATTCTACCCGATCCCGGTACTGGCCGAGATTCTACCATTTTTCGGTTCTCACACTGATTCTACCCTTTCCGGTACTCGCTCGGTCAGATTTCGGTACTCGCACGGATTCTACCCGTTATCCCTGGTACTGGCGGGATTCTACCATTTTTCGGTTCTCACACTGATTCTACCCTTTTCGGGTACTCCTCGGTCAGATTTCGGTACTCGCACGGATTCTACCCGATCCCGGTACTGGCCAGATTCTACCATTTTTCGGTTCTCACACTGATTCTACCCTTTTCCGGTACTCGCTCGGTCAGATTTCGGTACTCGCACGGATTCTACCCGATCCCGGTACTGGCCGGATTCTACCATTTTTCGGTTCTCACACTGATTCTACCCTTTTCGGTACTCGCCCGGTCAGATTTCGGTACTCGCACGGATTCTACCCGATCCGGTACTGGCCGGGATTCTACCATTTTTCGGTTCTCACACTGATTCTACCCTTTTCGGTACTCGCTCGGTCAGATTTCGGTACTCGCACGGATTCTACCGATCCCGGTACTGGCCGAGATTCTACCATTTTCGGTCTCACACTGATTCTACCCTTTTCCGGTACTCGCTCGGTCAGATTTCGGTACTCGCACGGATTCTACCCGATCCCGGTACTGGCCGGGATTCTACCATTTTTCGTTTTCCACTGATTCTACCTTTTCGGGTACTCCGCTCGGTCAGATTTCGGTACTCGCACGGATTCTACCCGATCCCGGTACTGGCCGGGATTCTACATTTTTCGGTTCTCACACTGATTCTACCCTTTTCGGGTACTCGCTCGGTCAGATTTCGGTACTCGCACGGATTCTACCCGATCCCGGTACTGGCCGGGATTCTACCATTTTCGGTT
>CALNHZ020000737.1:0-14381 GCA_940586395.1 Vitis riparia x Vitis cinerea | reverse complement strand
CGAAAATGGTACAATCCGGGCCAGTACCGGGAAAAGGTAGAATCCGTCCGAGAACCGATAAACTGTCCGACCGAGTACCTGAAAACGGTAGAATCGGTGTCAATACCCGAAAATGGTACAATCGGGGCCAGTACCGGGAAAAGGTCAAATCCGTGCGAGTACCGATGACTGTCCGGACGAGTACCTGAAAAGGATAGAATTGGTGTCAATACCCGAAAATGGTACAATCCGGGCCAGTACCGGGAAAAGGTAGAATCCATGCGAGTACCGAAAAACAGTTCGGCCAGACCTGAAAACGGTAGAATCCGGTGAATACCCGAAAATTGTACAATCCGGGCCAGTACCGGGAAAATGTAGAATCCGTGCGAGTACCGATAAACTGTCCGGCCGAGTACCTGAAAACGGTAGAATCGGTGTCAATACCCGAAAATGGTACAATCCGGGCCAGTACCGAGAAAAGGTAGAATCCATGCGAGTACCGAAAACAGTCCGGACCAGACCCTGAAAAGGGTAGAATCCGTGTGAATACCCGAAAATTGTACAATCCGGGCCAGTACCGGGAAAATGTAGAATCCGTGCGAGTACCGATAAACTGTCCGGCCAGAGTACCTGAAAACGGTAGAATCGGTGTCAATACCCGAAATGGTACAATCCGGGCCAGTACCGGGAAAAGGTAGAATCCGTGCGAGTACCGATAAACTGTCCGGCCGAGTACCTGAAAACGGTAGAATCGTTGTCAATACCCGAAAATGGTACAATCCGGGCCAGTACCGGGAAAAGGTAGAATCCGTGCGAGTACCGAAAAACTGTCCGGACCAGACCCTGAAAACGGTAGAATCGTGTGAATACCCGAAAATTGTACAATCCGGGCCAGTACCGGGAAATGTAGAATCCGTGCGAGTACCGATAAACTGTCCGGCCGAGTACCTGAAAACGTAGAATCGGTGTCAATACCCGAAAATGGTACAATCCGGGCCAGTACCGGGAAAAGGTAGAATCCGTGCGAGTACCGATAAACTGTCCGGCCGAGTACCTGAAACGGTAGAATCGTTGTCAATACCCGAAAATGGTACAATCCGGCCAGTACCGGAAAAGGTAGAATCCGTGCGAGTACTGATAACTGTCCGGACCGAGTACCTAAAAACGGTAGAATCGTTGTCAATACCCGAAAATGGTACAATCTGGGCCAGTACCGGGAAAAGGTAGAATCCGTGCGAGTACGGATAACTGTCCGGCCGAGTACCTGAAAACGGTAGAATCGGTGTCAATACCCGAAATGGTACAATCCGGGCCAGTACCGGGAAAAGGTAGAATCCATGCGAGTACCGAAAACAGTCCGGACCAGACCTGAAAAGGTAGAATCGTGTCAATACCCGAAAATGGTACAATCCGGGCCAGTACCGGGAAAAGGTAGAATCCGTGCGAGTACCGATAAACTGTCCGGCCGAGTACCTGAAAACGGTAGAATCGGTGTCAATACCCGAAAATGTACAATCCGGGCCAGTACCCGGAAAATTAGAATCCGTGCGAGTACCGATAAACTGTCCGGCCGAGTACCTGAAAACGGTAGAATCGGTGTCAATACCCGAAAATGGTACAATCCGGGCCAGTACCGGGAAAAGGTAGAATCCGTGCGAGTACCGATAAACTGTCCGGCCGAGTACCTGAAAACGGTAGAATCGTTGTCAATACCCGAAAATGGTACAATCCGGGCCAGTACCGGGAAAAGGTAGAATCCGTGCGAGTACCGAAAAACAGTCCGGACCAGTACCTGAAAACGGTAGAATCCGTGTGAATACCCGAAAATGGTACAATCCGGGCCAGTACCGGGAAATGTAGAATCCGTGCGAGTACCGATAAACTGTCCGGCCGAGTACCTGAAAACGGTAGAATCGGTGTCAATACCCGAAAATGGTACAATCCGGGCCAGTACCAGGAAAAGGTAGAATCCGTGCGAGTACCGATAAACTGTCCGGCCGAGTACCTGAAAACGGTAGAATCGTTGTCAATACCCGAAAATGGTACAATCCGGGCCAGTACCGGAAAAGGTAGAATCCGTGCGAGTACTGATAAACTGTCCGGACCGAGTACCTAAAACGGTAGAATCGTTGTCAATACCCGAAAATGGTACAATCCGGGCCAGTACCGGAAAAAGGTAGAATCCGTGCGAGTACGGATAAACTGTCCGGCCGAGTACCTGAAAACGGTAGAATCGTTGTCAATACCCGAAAATGGTACAATCCGGGCCAGTACCGGGAAAAGGTAGAATCCGTGCGAGTACCGAAAACAGTCCGGACCAGAACCGAAAAACGGTAGAATCGTTGTCAATACCCGAAAATGGTACAATCCGGGCCAGTACCGGGAAAAGGTAGAATCCGTGCGAGTACCGATAAACTGTCCGGCCGAGTACCTGAAAACGGTAGAATCGGTGTCAATACCCGAAAATGGTACAATCCGGGCCAGTACCGGGAAAAGGAAGAATCCGTGCGAGTACCGATAAACTGTCCGGCCGAGTACCTAAAAAGGTAGAATCGGTGTCAATACCCGAAAATGGTACAATCCGGGCCAGTACCGGGAAAAGGTAGAATCCGTGCGAGTACCGATGAACTGTCCGGACGAGTACCTGAAAGGATAGAATGGTGTCAATACCCGAAAATGGTACAATCCGGGCCAGTACCGGGAAAAGGTAGAATCCGTGCGAGTACCGATAAACTGTCCGGCCGAGTACCTGAAAACGGTAGAATCGTTGTCAATACCCGAAAATGGTACAATCCGGGCCAGTACCGGGAAAAGGTAGAATCCGTGCGAGTACCGAAAACCGTGCGGACCAGACCCTGAAAAGGGTAGAATCGATGTCAATACCCGAAAATTGGAAGAATCCGGGCCAGTACCGGAAAAAAGGTCGAATCCGTGCGAGTACCCGATTACTGTCCGGACGAGTACCTGAAAAGGATAGAATTGGTGTGAATACCCGAAAATGGTACCATCCGGGAAACTACCGGGAAAAGGTAGAATCCGTGCGAGTACGAAAACAGTCCGGACCAGACCTTGAAAACGGTAGAATCGGCGTCAAAACTCGAAAATGGTACAATCCGGGCCAGTACCGGGAAAAGGTAGAATCCGTCCGAGAACCGATAAACTGTCCGGCCGAGTACCTGAAAACGGTAGAATCGGTGTCAATACCCGAAATGGTACCATCAGGGCCAGTACCGGGAAAAGGTCAAATCCGTGCGAGTACCGATGAACTGTCCGGACGAGTACCTGAAAAGGATAGAATTGGTGTCAATACCGAAAATGGTACAATCCGGGCCAGTACCGGGAAAAGGTAGAATCCATGCGAGTACCGAAAAACAGTCCGGACCAGACCCTGAAAACGGTAGAATCCGTGTTGAATACCCGAAAATTGTACAATCCGGGCCAGTACCGGGAAAATGTAGAATCCGTGGGAGTAACCGATAAACTGTCCGGCCGAGTACCTGAAAACGGTTAGAATCGGTGTCAATACCCGACAATGGTACAATCCGGGCCAGTACCGGGAAAAGGTAGAATCCGTGCGAGTACCGAAAAACAGTCCGGACCAGACCCTGAAAACGGTAGATACGTGTGAATACCCGAAAATTGTACAATCCGGGCCAAGTACCGGGGAAAATGTAGAATCCGTGCGAGTACCGATAAACTGTCCGGCCGAGTACCTGAAAACGGTAGAATCGGTGTCAATACCCGAAAATGGTACAATCCGGGCCAGTACCAGGAAAAGGTAGAATCCGTGCGAGTACCGATAAACTGTCCGGCCGAGTACCTGAAAACGGTAGAATCGTTGTCAATACCCGAAAATACTACAATCCGGGCCAGTACCGGAAAAAGGTAGAATCCGTGCGAGTACTGATAAAACTGTCCGGCCAGTACCTAAAAACGGTAGAATCGTTTGTCAATACCTGAAAATGGTACAATCCGGGCCAGTACCGGGAAAATGTAGAATCCATGCGAGTACCGAAAAACAGTCCGGACCAGACCCTGAAAACGTAGAATCGGTGTCAATACCCGAAATGGTACAATCCGGGCCAGTACCAGGAAAAGGTAGAATCCGTGCGAGTACCGATAAACTGTCCGGCGAGTACCTGAAAACGGTAGAATCGTTGTCAATACCCGAAAATGGTACAATCCGGGTCCATTACCGGGAAAAGGTAGAAATCCGTGCGAGTACTGATAAACTGTCCGGCCGAGTACCTAAAACGGTAGAATCGGTGTCAATACCCGAAATGGTACAATCTGGGCCAGTACCGGGAAAAAGGATAGAATCCGTGCGAGTACCGATAAACTGTCGCGTCGAGTACCTGAAAACGGTAGAATCGTTGTCAAATACCCGAAAATGTACAATCCGGGCCAGTACCGGGAAAAGGTAGAATCCATGCGAGTACCGAAAAACAGTCCAGACCAGACCCTGAAAAGGGTAGAATCGTGTGAATACCCGAAAATTGTACAATCCGGGCCAGTACCGGGAAAATGTAGAATCCGTGCGAGTACCGATAAACTGTCCGGACGAGTACCTGAAAACGGTAGAATCGGTGTCAATACCCGAAAATTGTACAATCCGGGCCAGTACCGGGAAAATGTAGAATCCGTGCGAGTACCGATAAACTGTCCGGACCGAGTACCTGAAAACGGTAGAATCGGTGTCAATACCCGAAAATGGTACAATCCGGGCCAGTACCAGGAAAAGGTAGAATCCGTGCGAGTACCGATAAACTGTCCGGCCGAGTACCTAAAACGGTAGAATCGTTGTCAATACCCGAAAATGGTACAATCCGGGCCAGTACCGGGAAAAGGTAGAATCCGTGCGAGTACCGAAAAACAGTCCGGACCAGACCCTGAAAACGGTAGAATCCGTTGAATACCCGACAATTGTACAATCCGGGCCAGTACCGGGAAAATGTAGAATCCGTGCGAGTACCGATAAACTGTCCGCCGAGTACCTGAAAACGGTAGAATCGGTGTCAATACCCTAAAATTGTACAATCCGGCCAGTACCAGGGGAGAGGTAGAATCCGTGCGAGTACCGATAAACTGTCCGGACCGAGTACCTGAAAACGGTAGAATCGTTGTCAATACCCGAAAATTGTACAATCCGGGCCAGTACCGGAAAAAGGTAGAATCCGTGCGAGTACTGATAAACTGTCCGGCCGAGTACCTAAAAACGGTAGAATCGTTGTCAATACCCGAAAATGGTACAATCTGGGCCAGTACCGGAAAAGGTAGAATCCGTGCGAGTACGGATAAACTGTCCGGCCGAGTACCTGAAAACGGTAGAATCGTTGTCAATATCCGAAATGGTACAATCCGGGCCAGTACCGGGAAAAGGTAGAATCCATGCGAGTACCGAAAACAGTCTGGACCAGACCTAAAACGGTAGAATCGTTGTCAATACCCGAAAATGGTACAATCCGGGTCAGTACCGGGAAAAGGTAGAATCCGTGCGAGTACGGATAAACTGTCCGGCCGAGTACCTGAAAACGGTAGAATCGGTGTCAATACCCGAAAATGGTACAATCCGGGCCAGTACCGGGGAAAAGGAAGAATCCGTGCGAGTACCGATAAACTGTCCGGCCGAGTACCTAAAAAGGGTAGAATCGGTGTCAATACCCGAAATGGTGCAATCCGGGCCAGTACCGGGAAAAGGTCAAATCCGTGCGAGTACCGATGAACTGTCCAGACGAGTACCTGAAAAGGATAGAATTGGTGTCAATACCCGAAAATGGTACAATCCGGGCCAGTAGCGGGAAAAGGTAGAATCCGTGCGAGTACCGATAAACTGTCCGGCCGAGTACCTGAAAACGGTAGAGTCGTTGTCAATACCCGAAAATGGTACAATCCGGGCCAGTACCGGGGAAAGGTAGAATCCGTGCGAGTAACCGCTAAAAAACAGTCCGGACCAGACCCTAAAAGGTAGAATCGAGGTCAATACCCGAAAATGGAAGAATCCCGGCCAGTACCAGGAAAAGGTCGAATCCTTTGCGATTACCGATGAACTGTCCGGACGAGTACCTGAAAAGGTATAATTTGTGTCATACCCGAAAATGTACCATCCGGGCAACTACCGGGAAAAGGTAGAATCCGTGCGAGTACCGAATAACTTCCGGACCAGTACCTTGAAAACGGTAGATCGGTGTCAATAAACTCGAAATGGTACAATCCGGGCCAGTACAGGAAAAAGGTAGAATCCGTGCGAGTACCGGATAAAACTGTCGGCCGAGTACCTGAAAACGGTAGAATCGTTTAATACCCGAAAATGTTACAATCCAGGGCCATTACCGGAAAGGTTAAATCCTTGCTAGTACCATATGAACTTACCGACCTAGTACCTGAAAAGGATAGAATTGGTGTCAATACCCGAAAATGGTACAATCCGGCCAGTAACGGAAAAGGTAGAATCCGTGCGAGTACCGATAAACTGTCCGGACCGAGTACCTGAAAACGGTAGAATCGTGTTAATACCCGAAAATTGTACAATCCGGGCCAGTACCGGGAAAATGTAGAAATCCCGTGCGAGTACCGATAAACTGTCCGGCCGAGTACCTGAAAACGGTAGAATCGGTGTCAATACCCGAAAATGGTACAATCCGGGCCAGTACCGGGAAAAGGTAGAATCCGTGCGAGTACCGAATAAACAGTCCGGACGAGTACCTGAAAAAGTAGAATCGGTGTCAATACCCGAAAATGGTACAATCCGGGCCAGTACCGGGAAAAGTAGAATCCGTGCGAGTACCGATAAAACTTTCCGCGCCAGTACCTTGAAAACGGTAGAATCGTGTCAATACCCTAAAATGGTACAATCCGGGCCAGTACCGGGAAGAAAGGTAGAATCCGTGCGAGTACCGATAAACTGTCCGGCCGAGTACCTGAAACGGTAGAAATCGTTGTCAATACCCGAAAATGGTACAATCCGGGCCAGTACCGGGAAAAGGTAGAATCCGTGCGAGTACCGATAAACTGTCCGGCCGAGTACCTGAAAACGGTAGAATCGTTGTCAATACCCGAAAATGGTACAATCCGGGCCAGTACCGGGAAAAGGTAGAATCCGTGCGAGTACCGATAAACTGTCCGGCCGAGTACCTGAAAACGGTAGAATTGGTGTCAATACCCGAAAATGGTACAATCCGGGCCAGTACCGGGAAAAGGTAGAATCCTGCGAGTACCGATAAACTGTCCGGCCGAGTACCTGAAAAACGGTAGAATCGTTGTCAATACCAAAAATGGTACAATCCGGGCCAGTACCGGGAAAAGGTAGAATCCGTGCGAGTACCGATAAACTGTCCGGCCGAGTACCTGAAAACGTAGAATCGGTGTCAATACCCGAAAATGGTACAATCCGAGCAAGTACCGGGAAAAGGAAGAATCCGTGCGAGTACCGATAAACTGTCCCTGCCGAGTACCTGAAAAGGTAGTATCGTGTGTAATTACCCGAAAATGATACAATCCGGGCCAGTACCGTGAAAAGGTCAAATCCGTGTGAGTACGGATGACTGTCCAGACGAGTACCTGAAAAGGTAGAATTGGTGTCAATACCCGAAAATAGTACAATCCGGGCCAGTAGCGGGAAAAGGTAGAATCCGTGCGAGTACCGATAAACTGTCCGTACGAGTACCTGAAAACGGAGAGTCGTTGTCAATACCCGAAAATGGTACAATCCGGGCAGTACTTGGAATAGGTAGAATCCATGCGAGTAACCGAAAAACCGTCCGGACCAGACCTGAAAGGGTAGAATCGATGTCAATACCCGAAAATGGAATAATCCGGGCCAGTACCGGAAAAGGTCGAATCCGTGGCGAGTACCGATGAACTGTCCGGACGAGTACCTAAAAAGGATAGAATTGGTGTCAATACCCAAAAATGGTACCATCCGGGCAACTACCGGGAAAAGGTAGAATCCGTGCGAAGTACCGATAAACAGTCCGGCCGAGTACCTGAAAACGGTAGAATCGTGTATAATACCCGAAAATGTACAATCCGGGCCAGTACCGGGAAAATGTAAAATCCGTGCAAGTACCGATGAACTGTCCGGCCGAGTACCTGAAACGGATAGAATCGGTGTCAATACCGAAAATGTACAATCCGGGCCAAGTACCGGGAAAAGGTAGAATCCGTGCGAGTACCGAAAAACAGTCCGGTACCAGACCTGAAAAGGTAGAATCGTTGTCAATACCCGAAAATGGTACAATCCGGGCCAGTACCGGGAACATGTAGAATCCGTGCGAGTACGATAAACTGTCCGGCCGAGTACCTGAAAACGGTAGAATCGGTGTCAATACCCGAAAATGGTACAATCCGGGCCAGTACCGGGAAAAGGTAGAATCCGTGCGAGTACCGATAAACTGTCCGGCCGAGTACCTGAAAACGGTAGAATCGTGTCAATACTCGAAAATGGTACAATCCGGGCCAGTACCGGGAAAAGGTAGAATCTCGTGCGAGTACCGATAACATGTCCGTACGAGTACCTGAAACGGTAGAATCGTGTCAATACCCGAAAATGGTATCAATCCGGGCCAGTACCGGAAAAGGTAGAATCCGTGCGAGTACCGATAAAACTGTCCGGCCGAGTACCTGAAAACGTTAGAATCGTTGTCAATACCCGAAAATGGTACAATCCGGGCCAGTACCGGGAAAAGGTAGAATCCTGCGAGACCGATAAACTGTCCGGCCGAGTACCTGAAAAAGGTAGAATCGTTGTCAATACCGAAAATGGTACAATCCGGGCCAGTACCGGAAAAGGATAGAATCCGTGCGAGTACCGATAAACTGTCCGGACGAGTACCTGAAAAGGGTAGAATCGTGTTAATACCCGAAAATGGTACAATCCGGGCCAGTACCGGGAAAAGGTCAAATCCGTGCGAGTACGATGAAACTGTCCGGACTAGTACTTGAAAAGGATAGAATTGGTGTCAATACCCGAAAATGGTACAATCCGGGCCAGTACCGGGAAAAGGTAGAATCCATGCGAGTACCGATAAAACAGTTCGGACCAGTACCTTGAAAACGGTAGAATCGTGTGAATACCCGAAAATTGTACAATCCGGGCCAGTACCGGGAAAATGTAGAATCCGTGCGAGTACCGATAAACTGTCCGGCCGAGTACCTGAAAATGGTAGAATCGGTGTCAATATCCGAAAATGGTACAATCCGGGCCAGTACGGGGAAAGGTAGAATCCGTGCGAGTACCGAAAAACGTCCGGACCAGACCCTGAAAAGGGTAGAATCGATGTCAATACCCGAAAATGGAAGAATCCGGGCCAGTACCGGAAAAGGTCGAATCCGTGCGAGTACCGATAACTGTCCGGACGAGTACCTGAAAAGGATAGAATTGGTGTCAATACCCGAAAATGGTACCATCCGGGCAACTACCGGGAAAAGGTAGAATCCGTGCGAGTACCGAAAAACAGTCCGGACCAGACCTTGAAAACGGTAGAATCCGTGTCAATACCCGAAATGGTACAATCCGGGCCAGTCCCGGGAAAAGGTGAATCCGTGCGAGTACCGATAAACTGTCCGGCCGAGTACCTGAAAACGGTAGAATCGGTGTCAATACCCGAAAATGGTACAATCCGGGCCAGTACCGGGAAAAGGTAGAATCCGTGCGAGTACCGATAAACTGTCCGGCCGAGTACCTGAAAACGGTAGAATCGTTGTCAATACCCGAAAATGGTACAAACCGGGCCAGTACCGGGAAAAGGTAGAATACGGTTGCGAGTACTGATAAAACTGTCCGGCCGAGTTACCTGAAAACGGTAGAATCGTTGTCAATACCCGAAAATGGTACAATCCGGGCCAGTAGCGGAAAAGGTAGAATCCGTGCGAGTACCGATAAACTGTCCGGCCGAGTACCTGAAAACGGTAGAATCGGTGTCAATACCCGAAAATGGTACAATCCGGGCCAGTACCGGGAAAGGTAGAATCCGTGCGAGTACCGAAAAACTGTCCGGACCAGTACCTGAAAAGGGTAGAATCGGTGTCAATACCCGAAATGGTACAATCCGGGCCAGTACCGGAAAAGGTAGAATCCGTGCGAGTACCGATAAACTGTCCGGACGAGTACCTGAAAAGGATAGAATGGTGTCAATACCCGAAAATGGTACAATCCGGGCCAGTACCGGGAAAAGGTAGAATCCGTGCGAGTACCGAAAAACTGTCCGACGAGACCTTGAAAACGGTAGAATCGGTGTCAATACCCGAAAATGGTACAATCCGGGCCAGTACCGGGAAAAGGTAGAATCCGTGCGAGTACCGATAAACTGTCCGGCCGAGTACCTGAAAACGGTAGAATCGGTGTCAATACCCGAAAATGGTACAATCCGGGCCAGTACCGGGAAAAGGTAGAATCCGTGCGAGTACCGATAAACTGTCCGGACGAGTACCTGAAAAGGATAGAATTGGTGTCAATACCCGAAAATGGTACAATCCGGGCCAGTACCGGGAAAAGGTAGAATCCGTGCGAGTACCGAAAAACTCCGGACCGAGTACCTGAAAACGGTAGAATCGTGTCAATACCCGAAAATGGTACAATCCGGGCCAGTACCGGGAAAAGGTAGAATCCGTGCGAGTACCGATAAACTGTCCGGCCGAGTACCTGAAAACGGTAGAATCGGTGTCAATACCCGAAAATGGTACAATCCGGGCCAGTACCGGGAAAAGGTAGAATCCGTGCGAGTACCGAAAAACAGTCCGGACCGACCCTGAAAACGGTAGAATCGTGTCAATACCCGAAAATGGTACAATCCGGGCCAGTACCGGGAAAAGGTAGAATCCGTGCGAGTACCGATAAACTGTCCGGCCGAGTACCTGAAAACGGTAGAATCGGTGTCAATACCCGAAAATGGTACAATCCGGGCCCAGTACGGGAAAAGGTTTAGAATCCTGTGCGAGTACCGATGAAATGTCCGGCCGAGTACCTGAAAAAGGATAGAATCGGTGTCAATACACGAAAATGGTACAATCCGGGCCGTACCGGAAAAGGTAGAATCCGTGCGAAGTACGATAAACTGTCCGGTCGAGTACCTGAAAAGGTAGAATCGTGTCAATACCCGAAAATGGTACAATCCGGGCCAGTACCGGGAAAAGGTAGAATCCGTGGCGAGTACCGATAAACTGTCCGGCCGAGTACCTGAAAACGGTAGAAATCGTTGTCAATACCCGGAAAATGGTTACAATCAGGGCCAGTACCGGGAAAAGTAGAATCGTGCGCGTACCGATAAACTGTCCGGCCGAGTACCTGAAAACGGTAGAATCGTTGTCATACCCGAAAATGGTCCAATCCGGGCCAGTACCGGGAAAAGGTAGAATCCGTGCGAGTACCGATAAACTGTCCGGCCGAGTACCTGAAAACGGTAGAATCGGTGTAATACCCGAAAATGGTAAGAATCGGGCCAGTACCGGGAAAAGGTAGAATCGTGCGAGTACCGATAAATTGTCCGGCCGAGTACCTGAAACGGTAGAATCGTTGGCAATACCGAAATGGTACAATCCGGGCCAGTACCGGGAGAAGGTAGAATCCGTGCGAGGAGTATCGAAAACTGTCCGGCCGAGTACCTGAAAAGGTAAAAATTGGTGTCAATACCCAAAAGGTACAATCCGGGCCAGTTACCGGGAAAAGGTAGAATACGTGCGAGTACCGATAACTGTCCGGACGAGTACCTAAAAAGGGTAGAATCGGTGTCAATACCCAAAAATGGTACAATCCGGGCCAGTACGGGAAAAGGTAGAAGAATCCGATGCGGAGTACCGATAAAACGTTCCGGCCGAGTAACTGAAAACGTTAGAATCGTTGTCAATACCCGAAAATGGTACAATCCGGGCCAGTACCGGGAAAAGGGTTAGAATCCGTGTCGAAGTACCGATAAACTGTCCGGCCGAGTACCTGAAAACGGTAGAATCGGTGTCAATACCCGAAAATGGTACAATCCGGGCCAGTACCGGGAAAAGGTAGAATCCGTGCGAGTACCGAAAACAGTCCGACCAGTACCTGAAAACGGTAGAATCGGTGTCAATACCCGAAAATGGTACAATCCGGGCCAGTACCGGGAAAAGGTAGAATCCGTGCGAGTACCGATAAACTGTCCGGCCGAGTACCTGAAAACGGTAGAATCGGTGTCAATACCCGAAAATGGTACAATCCGGGCCAGTACCGGAAAAGGTAGAATCCGTGCGAGTACCGATAAACTGTCCGGCCGAGTACCTGAAAACGGTAGAATGGTTGTCAATACCCGAAAATGGTACAATCCGGGCCAGTACCGGGAAAAGGTAGAATCCGTGCGAGTACCGAAAACAGTCCGGACCGAGTACCTGAAAACGGTAGAATCGGTGTCAATACCCGAAAATGGTACAATCCGGGCCGTACCAGGAAAAGGTAGAATCCGTGCGAGTACCGATAAAACTGTCCGGCCGAGTACCTGAAAAGGGTAGAATCGGTGTCAATACCCGAAAATGGTACAATCCGGGCCAGTACCGGGGAAAGGTAAATCCGTGCGAGTACCGATAAACTGTCCGGCTAGTACTTGAAAAGGTAGAATCGGTGTCAATACCCGAAAATGGTACAATCCGGGCCAGTACCGGGAAAAGGTAGAATCCTGCGAGTACCGAAAACAGTCCGGACCAGACCTTGAAAAACGTAGAATCGGTGTCAATACCGAAAATTGTACAATCCGGGCCAGTACCGGGAAAATGTAGAATCCGTGCGAGTACCGATAAACTGTCCGGACGAGTACCTGAAAAGGTAGAATCGTGTCAATCCGAAAATGGTACAATCCGGGCCAGTACCGGGGAAAGGTAGAATCCGTGCGAGTACCGAAAAACAGTCCGGACCAGACCCTGAAAACGGTAGAATCGGTGTGAATACCCGAAAATGGTACAATCCGGGCCAGTACCAGGAAAAGGTAGAATCCGTGCGAGTACCGATAAACTGTCCGGCCGAGTACCGAAAACGGTAGAATCGGTGTCAATACCCGAAAATGGTACAATCCGGGCCAGTACCGGGAAAAGGTAGAATCCGTGCGAGTACCGATAAACTGTCCGGCCGAGTACCTGAAACGGTAGAATCGGTGTCAATACCCGAAAATGGTACAATCCGGGCCAGTACCGGGAAAAGGTAAATCCGTGCGAGTACCGATAAACTGTCCGACGAGTACTGAAAAGATAGAATCGTGTCAATACCCGAAAATGGTACAATCCGGGCCAGTACCGGGAAAAGGTAGAATCCGTGCGAGTACCGAAAACAGTCCGGACCAGTACCTTGAAACGGTAGAATCGGTGTCAAACCCGAAAATGGTACAATCCGGGCCAGTACCGGGAAAGGTAGAATCCGTGCGAGTACCGATAAAATTGTCCGGCCGAGTACCTGAAAACGGTAGAATCGGTGTCAATACCCGAAAATGGTACAATCCGGGCCAGTACCGGGAAAAGGTAGAATCCGTGCGAGTACCGAAAAACCGTCCGGACCAGACCCTGAAAAGGTAGAATCGGTGTCAATACCCGAAAATGGTAAGAATCGGGGCCAGTACCGGAAAAGGTAGAATCCGTGCGAGTACCGATGAAACTGTCCGGCCGAGTACCTGAAAAGGATAGAATGGTGTCAATACCCGAAAATGGTACAATCCGGGCCGTACCGGGAAAAGGTAGAATCCGTGCGAGTACCGAAAAACTGTCCGGACCAGTACCTTGAAAACGGTAGAATCGGTGTCAATACCCGAAAATGTACAATCCGGGCCAGTACCGGGAAAAGGTAGAATCCGTGCGAGTACCGAAAAACTGTCCGGCCGAGTACCTGAAAACGGTAGAATCGGTGTCAATACCCGAAAATGGTACAATCCGGGCCAGTACCGGGAAAAGGTAGAATCCGTGCGAGTACCGATAAACGGTCCGGCCGAGTACCTGAAACGGTAGAATCGGTGTCAATACCAAAAATGGTACAATCCGGGCCAGTACCGGGAAAGGTAGAATCCGTGCGAGTACCGAGAAACTGTCCGGCCGAGTACCTGAAAACGGTAGAATCGTGTCAATACCCGAAAATGGTACAATCCGGGCCAGTACCGGGAAAAAGTAGAATCCGTGCGAGTACCGATAAACTGTCCGGCCGAGTACCTGAAAACGGTAGAATCGGTGTTCAATACCCGAAAATGGTACAATCCGGGCCAGTACCGGGAAAAGGTAGAATCCGTGCGAGTACCGATAAACTGTCCGGCGAGTACCTGAAAACGGTAGAATCGGTGTCAATACCCGAAAATGGTACAATCCGGGCCAGTACCGGGAAAGGTAGAATCCGTGCGAGTACCGATAAACTGTCCGGCCGAGTACCTGAAAACGTAGAATCGTTGTCAATACCCGAAAATGGTACAATC
>CALNHZ020000736.1:0-14441 GCA_940586395.1 Vitis riparia x Vitis cinerea | reverse complement strand
TGCGAGTATCGAACTCTGATCGGGCGAGTACCGAAAAAGGGTAGAATCAGTGTGGTACCGAAAAATGGAAGAATCCGGGCCAGTACCGGGATCGGGTAGAATCCGTGCGAGTACCGAAATCTGATCGGCGAGTACTGAAAAAGGGATGAATCATGTGAGTACCGAAAAATGGAAGAATCCGGGCCAGTACCGGAGATCGAGATCCGTGCGAGTATCGAAATCTGATCGGGCGAGTACCGAAAAAAGGTAGAATCAGTGTGAGTACCGAAAAATGGAAGAATCCGGGCCAGTACCGATCGGTAGAATCCGTGCGAGTATCGAAATCTGATCGGGCGAGTACCGAAAAAGGGTAGAATCAGTTGAGTACCGAAAAATGGAAGAATCCGGGCCAGTACCGGGATCGGGTAGAATCCGTGCGAGTATCCGAAATCTGATCGGGCGAGTACCGAAAAAGGTAGAATCAGTGTGAGTACCGAAAAATGAAGAATCGGGCCAGTACCGGATCGGGTAGAATCCGTGCGAGTATCGAACTCTGATCGGGCGAGTACTGAAAAAGGGTAGAATCAGTGTGAGTACCGAAAAATGGAAGAATCCGGGCCAGTACCGGGATCGGGTAGAATCCGTGCGAGTACCGAAATCTGATCGGGCGAGTACCGAAAAAGGGTAGAATCAGTGTGAGGACCGAAAAATGGAAGAATCCGGCCAGTACCGGATTCGGGTAGAATCCGTGCGAGTATCGAAATCTGATCGGGCGAGTACTGAAAAAGGGTAGAATCAGTGTGAGTACCGAAAAATGGAAGAATCCGGGCCAGTACCGGGATCGGGTAGAATCCGTGCGAGTACCGAAATCTGACGGGCGAGTACCGAAAAAGGGTAGAATCAGTGTGGTACCACCGAAAAATGGAAGAATCCGGGCCAGTACCGGATCGGGTAGAATCCGTGCGAGTAACGAAATCTGATCGGGCGAGTACCGAAAAGGGTAGAATCAGTGTGAGTACCGAAAAATGGAAGAATCCGGGCCAGTACCGGGATCGGGTAGAATCCGTGCGAGTATCGAAATCTGATCGGGCGAGTACCGAAAAAGGTAGAATCAGTGTGAGTACCGAAAAATGGAAGAATCCGGGCCAGTACCGGGATCGGGTAGAATCCGTGCGAGTACCGAAATCTGACGGGGCGAGTACCGGAAAAGGGTAGAATCAGTGTTGGTACCGAAAAATGGAAGAATCCGGGCCAGTACCGGGATCGGGTAGAATCCGTGCGAGTATCGAAATCTGACCGGGCGAGTACCGAAAAAGGGTAGAATCAGTGTGAGTACCGAAAAATGGAAGAATCCGGGCCAGTACCGGGATCGGTAGAATCCGTGCGAGTACCGAAATCTGATCGGGCGAGTACCGAAAAAGGGTAGAATCAGTGTGAGGACCGAAAAGGGGAAGAATCGGGCCAGTACCGGATCGGGTAGAATCCGTGCGAGTATCGAACTCTGATCGGGCGAGTACCGAAAAAGGGTAGAATCAGTGTGAGTACCGAAAAATGGAAGAATCCGGGCCAGTACCGGGATCGGGTAGAATCCGTGCGAGTACCGAAATCTGACGGGCGAGTACCGAAAAAGGGTAGAATCAGTGTGAGTACCGAAAAATGGAAGAATCCGGGCCAGTACCGGGGATCGGGTAGAATCCGTGCGAGTACCGAAATCTGACCGGGGAGAGTACCGAAAAAGGGTAGAATCAGTGTGAGTACCGAAAAATGGAAGAATCCGGGCCAGTACCGGGATCGGG
Source organism: Vitis riparia x Vitis cinerea (assembly GCA_940586395.1). Lineage (NCBI taxonomy): Eukaryota > Viridiplantae > Streptophyta > Magnoliopsida > Vitales > Vitaceae > Vitis > Vitis riparia x Vitis cinerea. The sequence goes on along the minus strand of CALNHZ020000736.1, from coordinate 12,666 downwards.
TAGAATCCGTGCGAGTATCGAAATCTGATCGGGCGAGTACCGAAAAAGGGTAGAATCAGTGTGAGTACCGAAAAATGGAAGAATCCGGGCCAGTACCGGATCGGGTAGAATCCGTGCGAGTACCGAAATCTGATCGGGCGAGTACCGAAAAAGGGTAGAATCAGTGTGAGTACCGAAAATGGAAGAATCCGGCCAGTACCTGGATTCGGGTATAATCCGTGCGGAGTATCGAACTCTGATCGGGCGAGTACTGAAAAAGGGTAGAATCATGTGTGAGTACCGAAAAATGGAAGAATCGGGCCAGTACCGGGCTCGGGTAGAATCCGTGCGAGTAACTGAAATCTGACGGGGCGAGTACCGGAAAAGGGTAGAATCAGTCTTGGTACCTGAAAAATGGAAGAATCCGGGCCAGTACCGGATCGGGTAGAATCCGTGCGAGTAACGAAATCTGATCGGGCGAGTACCGAAAAAGGGTAGAATCAGTGTGAGTACCGAAAAATGGAAGAATCCGGGCCAGTACCGGGATTCGGTAGAATCCGTGCGAGTATCGAAATCTGATCGGGCGAGTACCGAAAAAGGGTAGAATCATTGTGAGTACCGAAAAATGAAGAATCCTGGGCCAGTACCGGATTCGGGATAGAAATCCGTGCGAGTACCGAATCTGATCGGACGAGTACCGAAAAGGGTAGAATCAGTGTTAGTACCGAAAAATGGAAGAATTCGGGCCAGTACCGGATTCGGGTAGAATCCGTGCGAGTATCGAACTCTGATCGGGCGAGTACTGAAAAAGGGCAGAATCAGTGTGAGTACCGAAAATGGAAGAATCCGGGCCAGTACCGGCTCGGGTAGAATCCGTGCGAGTACCGAAATCTGACGGGCGAGTAACCGGAAAGGGTAGAATAAGTCTTGGTACCGAAAAATGAAGAATCGGGCCAGTACCGGGATCGGGTAGAATCCGTGCGAGTACCGAATCTGACCGGAGAGTACCGAAAAAGGGTAGAATCAGTGTGAGTACCGAAAAATGGAAGAATCCGGGCCAGTACCGGGATCGGTAGAATCCGTGCGAGTACCGAAATCTGATCGGGCTAGTACCGAAAAAGGGTAGAATCAGTGTGAGTACCGAAAAATGGAAGAATCCGGGCCAGTACCGGATTCGGGTAGAATCCGTGCGAGTAATCGAAATCTGATCGGGCGAGTACCGAAAAAGTGTAGAATCAGTGTGAGGACCGAAAAATGGAAGAATCGGGCCAGTACCGGATTCGGGTAGAATCCGTGCGAGTATCGAAGTCTGATCAGGCGAGTATCAAAAAGGGCAGAATCAGTGTGAGTACCGAAAAATGGAAGAATCCGGCCAGTACCGGGATCGGTAGAATCCTTGCGAGTACCGAAATCTGATCGGGCGAGTACTGAAAAAGGGATGAATCAGTGTGGTACCGAAAAATGGAAGAATCCTGGCCAGTACCGAGATCGGGTAGAATCCTGCGAGTAGCGAAATCTGATCGGGCTAGTACCGACAAAAGGTAGAATCAGTGTGAGGACCGAAAAATGGAAGAATCCGGGCCATACCGGATTCATGTAGAATCCGTGCGAGTTATCGAAATCTGACCGGGAGAGTACCGAAAAAGGGTAGAATAGTGTGAGTACCGAAAAATGAAGAATCCGGGCCAGTACCGGATTCGGTAGAATCCGTGCGAGTACCGAAATCTTATCGGGCGAGTACCGAAAAGTGTAGAATCAGTGTGAGGACCGAAAAATGGAAGAATTCGGGCCAGTACCGGATTCGGGTAGAATCCGTGCGAGTATCGAATCTGATCGGGCGAGTACTGAAAAAGGGCAGAATCAGTGTGAGTACCGAAAAATGGAAGAATCCGGGCCAGTACCGGGCTCGGGTAGAATCCGTGCGAGTACCCGAAATCTGACGAGGCGAGTATCGGAAAAGGCTAGAATCAGTCTTGGTACCGAAAAATGGAAGAATCTGGGCCAGTACCGGGATCGGGTAGAATCCGTGCGAGTACCGAAATCTGACGGGGCGAGTACCGGAAAAGGGTAGAATCAGTCTTGGTACCGAAAAAATGGAAGAATCCGGGCCACTACCGGGATCGGGTAGAAATCCGTGCGAGTATCGAAATCTGATCGGGCGAGTACCGAAAAAGTGTAGAATCAGTGTGAGGACCGAAAAATGGAAGAATTCGGGCCAGTACCGGATCGGGTAAAATCCGTGCGAGTATCGAAGTCTGATCAGGCGAGTACTGAAAAAGGCAGAATCAGTGTGAGTACCGAAAAATGGAAGAATCCGGGCCAGTACCGGGATCGGGTAGAATCCGTGGCGAGTACCGAAATCTGATCGGGCGAGTACTGAAAAAGGGATGCATCAGTGTGGGTACCGAAAAATGGAAGAATCCGGGCCAGTACCGAGATCGGGTAGAATCCGTGCGAGTATCGAAATCTGATCGGGCGAGTACCGAAAAAAGGTAGAATCAGTGTGAGGACCGAAAAATGGAAGAATCCGGGCCAGTACCGGATTCATGTAGAATCCGTGCGAGTATCGAACTCTGATCGGGCGAGTACTGAAAAAGGACAGAATCAGTGTGAGTACCGAAAATGGAAGAATCCGGGCCAGTACCGGGATCGGGTAGAATCCGTGCGAGTACCGAAATCTGATCGGGCGAGTACTGAAAAAGGGATGAATCAGTGTGAGTACCGAAAAAATGGAAGAATCCGGGCCAGTACCGAGATCGGGTAGAATCGTGCGAGTATCGAAATCTGATCGGGCGAGTACCGAAAAAGGTAGAATCAGTGTGAGGACCGAAAAATGGAAGCTTCCGAGCGAGTACCGGATTCGGGTAGAATCCGTGCGAGTATCGAACTCTGATCGGGCGAGTAGTGAAAAAGGGCAGAATCAGTGTGAGTACTGAAAAATGGAAGAATCCGGGCCAGTACCGGGCTCGAGTAGAATCCGTGCGAGTACCAGAAATCTGACAGGGCGAGTACCGGAAAAGGGTAGAATCAGTCTTGGTACCGAAAAATGGAAGAATCTGGGCGAGTACCGGGATCGGGTAGAATCCGTGCGAGTATCGAAATCTGACCGTGAGAGTACCGAAAAGGGTAGAATAGTGTGAGTACCGAAAAATGGAAGAATCCGGGCCAGTACCGGATTCGGGTAGAATCCGTGCGAGTACCGAAATCTGATCGGGTGAGTAACCGAAAAAGTGTAGAATCAGTGTGAGGACCGAAAAATGGAAGAATTCGGGCCAGTACCGGATTCGGGTAGAATCCGTACGAGTATCGAACTCTGATCGGGCGAGTACTGAAAAAGGGCAGAATCAGTGTGAGTACCGAAAAATGGAAGAATCCGGGCCAGTACCGGGCTCGGGTAGAATCCGTGCGAGTACCGAAATCTGACGAGGCGAGTACCGGAAAAGGGTAGAATCAGTCTTGCTACCGAAAAATGGAAGAATCGGGGCCAGTACCGGGATCGGGTAGAATCCGTGCGAGTACCGGAAAAGGGTAGAATCAGTCTTGGTACCGAAAAATGGAAGAATCCGGACCACTACCGGGATCGGGTAGAATCCGTGCGAGTATCGAAATCTGATCGGGCGAGTACCGAAAAAGTGTAGAATCAGTGTGAGGACCGAAAAATGGAAGAATTCGGGCCAGTACCGGATTCGGATAGAATCCGTGCGAGTATCGAAGTCTGATCGGGCGAGTACTGAAAAAAGGGCAAGAATCAGTGTGAGTACCGAAAAATGGAAGAATCCGGGCCAGTACCGGGATCGGGTAGAATCCGTGCGAGTACCGAAATCTGATCGGGCGAGTACAAGAAAAAGGGATGAATCAGTGTGGGTACCGAAAAATGGAAGAATCCGGGCCAGTACCCGAGATCGGGTAGAATCCGTCGAGTATCAGAATCTGATCGGGCGATACCGAAAAAGGTAGAATCAGTGTGAGGACCGAAAAATGGAAGAAATCCGGGCCAGTACCGATTTCATGTAGAATCCGTGCCGAGTATCGAACTCTGATCTGGCGAGTACTGAAAAAGGACAGAATCAGTGTGAGTACCGAAAAATGGAAGATCCGGCCAGTACCGGGAGTCGGGTAGAATCCGTGCGAGTACCGAAATCTGATCGGGCCAGTACCGAAAAAGGGAAAAATCAGTGTGAGGACGAAAAAATGGAAGAATCCTGGCCAGTACCGGATTCGGGTAGAATCCGTGCGAGTAACCGAAATATGATCGGGCGAGGTACCGAAAAAGTGTATAATCAGTGTGAGGACCGAAAAAATGGAAGAATTCGGGCCAGTACCGGAAGTCGGGTAGATCCGTGTGAGTACTGAAATCTGATGGGGCCAGTACCGAAAAAGGGTAAAATCAGTGTGAGGAACCGAAAAATGAGATGTCCAGGCCAGTACCGGATTCGGGTAGCATCCGTGCGAGTACCGAAATCTGATCGGGCGAGTACCGAAAAAGTGTAGAATCAGTGTGAGGCCCGAAAAAATGGAAGAATCCGGGCCAGTACCGGATTCGGTAGAATCCGTGCGAGTATCGATCTCTGATCGGGCGAGCACCGGAAAAAGGGCAGAATCTGTGTGAGTACCGAAAAATGGAAGAATCTGGGCCAGCACCAGGATCGTGTAGATCCGTGCGAGTACCGAAATCTGATCGGACGAGTACCGAAAAAGTGTAGAATCAGTGTGAGGACCGAAAAATGGAAGAATCCGGGCCTGTACGATTCGGGTAGAATCCTTGCGAGTATCGAACTCTGATAGGGCGAGTACCGAAAAAATGTAGAATTAGTGTGAGTACCGCAAAATGGTTAGAATCCGTGCCAGTACCGGGATCTGTAAGAATTCCGTGCGAGTATCGAAATCTGACCGGGAATAGTACCGAAAAAGGGCAGAATCAGTGTGAAGGGTCGAAAAATGGAAGAATCTGGGCCAGTACCGGATTCATGTAGAAATCCGTGCGATTATCGAACTCTGAATCGGGCGAGTGCTAAAAAAAGGTCAGAATCAGTGTGAGTACCGAAAATGGAAGAATCCGAGACAAGTACCGGATCGGGTAGAATCCGTGCGAGTATCAAAATCTAGTACCGGAAGGGAGGGAAAAAAAAAGTTAAAAAAAGAAACGAAAAAGGGTAGAATCAGTGTGAGGGCCGAAAAATGGAAGAATCCGGCCAATACCGGATTCATGTAGAATCCGTGGGATTATCGAACTGTGATCGGGCGAGTGCTGAAAATGGGTAGAATCAGTGTGAGGGCCGAAAAATGGAAGAATCCGGGCCAGTACCGGATTCATGTAGAATTCGTGCGAGTACCCGAAATCTGATCGGGCCAGTACCGAAAAAAGGGTAAATCAGTGTGAGGACCGAAAAATGGAAGAATCCGGGCCAGTACCGGATTCAGTTAGAATCCGTACGAGTACCGAAATCTGATCGGGCGAGTACCGAAAAAGTGTAGAATCAGTGTGAGGACCGAAAAATGGAAGAATCCGGGCCAGTATCGGGATTCGGGTAGAATCCGTGCGAGTATCGAAGTCTGATCGGGCGAGTACTGAAATAGGTCAGAATCAGTGGTGAGTACCGAAATATGGAAGAATCCGGGCTAGTACTGGGATCGGGTAGAATACGTGCGAGTATCGAAATCTGACCGGGCGAGTACTCGGAAAAGGGTAAAATCAGTGTGAGGACCGAAAAATGGAAGAATCCGGGCCAGTACCTGGGATCGGGTAGAATGCGTGCGAGTACCGAAATCTGACGGGCGAGTACCGGAAAAGAGTAGAATCAGTGTGAGTACCGAAAAAATGGTAGAATCCGGGCCAGTACCCGGGATCGGGTATAATCCGTGCGAGTATCGAAATCTGATCGGGCGAGTACCGAAAAATGGTAGAATCAGTGTGAGAACCGAAAAATGGTAGAATCCGCGGCCATTATTGGCATCGTGTAGAATCCTTGCGATTATCTAGCTCTTATCTGGGCGAGTACGGAAAAAGTGCAGAATCAGTGTGAGTACCGAAAATGGAAGAATCTGGGCCATCACCAGGATCGTGTAGAATCCGTGCGAGTACCGAAATCTGATCGGGCGAGTACCTAAAATTGTAGAATCAGTGTGAGGACCGAAAAATGGAAGAATCCGTGGCATGCACCGGATCGGGTAGACGCCGTGCGAGTATCGAACTCTGATAGGGCGAGTACGAAAAAATGTAGAATCAGTGTGAGTACCGAAAAATGGTAGAATCCGGGCCAGTACCGGGATCTGGTAGAATCCGTGCGAGTATCGAAATTTGACGGGCTAGTACCGAAAAAGGGCAAGAATCAGTGTGAGGGTCCGAAAAATGGAAGAATCGGGCCAGTACCGGATTCATGTAGAATCCGTGCGATTATCGAACTCTGATCGGGCGAGTGCTAAAAAAGGTCAGAATCAGTGTGAGTACCGAAAAATGGAAGAATCCGAGACAGTACCGGATCGGGTTAGAATCCGTGCGAGTATCACATCTGACTAGGATAGTACGGAAAAAAGGGTAGAATCAGTGTGAGTAGGCCGAAAAATGGAAGAATCCGGGCCAATACCGGATTCATGTAGAATCCGTGGGATTATCGAACTCTGATCGGGCGAGTGCTGAAAATGGGTAGAATCAGTGTGAGGGCCGCAAAAAATGGAAGAATCCGGGCCAGTACCGGATTATGTAGAATTCGTGCGAGTACCCGAAATCTGATCGGGCAGTACCGAAAAAGGGTAAAATCAGTGTGAGGACCGAAAATGGAGAATCCGGGCCAGTACCGGATTCAGGTAGAATCCTTACGAGTACCGAAATCTGATCGGGGCGAGTACCGAAAAAGTGTAGAATCGGTGTGAGGACCGAAAATGGAAGAATCCGGGCCAGTATCGGATTCGGGTAGAATCCGTGCGAGTATCGAAGTCTGATCGGGCGAGTACTGAAATAGGGCAGAATCAGTGTGAGTACCGAAATATGGAAGAATCCGGGCTAGTACTGGGATCGGGTAGAATACGTGCGAGTATCGAAATCTGACCGGGCGAGTATCGAAAAAGGGTAAATCAGTGTGAGTACCGAAAAATGGAAGAATCCGGGCCAGTACCGGATCGGGTAGAATGCGTGCGAGTACCGAAATCTGATCGGGCGAGTACCGAAAAATGGTAGAATCAGTGTGAGAACCGAAAAAATGGTAGAATCCGGCCAGTATTGGCATCGGTCAGAATACGTGCGAGTACCGAAATCTGACCGAGCGAAGCACCGGAAAAGTGTAAGAATTAGTGTGAGTACCGAAAAATGGTAGAATCCGGCCCAGTACCGGGATCGGGTAGAATCCGTGCGAGTATCGAAATCTTACCGGCGAGTACCGAAAAGGGTAGAATCAGTGTGAGCACCGAAAAATGGAGGAATCCGGGCCAGTACCAGGATCGGGTAGAATGCGTGCGAGTGCCGAAATCTGACGGGGGCGAGTACCGGAAAAGGGTAGAATCAGTGTGAGGACCCGAAAAATGGAAGAAATCCGGGCCAGTACCGTATTCGGGTATAATCCGTGCGAGTATCGAACTCTGATAGGGCGAGTACCGAAAAAGGTAGTAGAATCAGTGTGTGTACCGAAAATGGAAGAATCCCAGCCAGTACCGGATCGGGTAGAATCCGTGCGAGTACCGATATCTGATCGGGCGAGTACCGGAAAAAGGGTAGAATCAGTGTGAGGACCGAAAAATGGAAGAATTTGGGCCAGTACCGGATTCGGGTAGAATCGTGCGAGTATCCAACTCTGATCGGGCGAGTACTGAAAAGGGCAGAATCAGTGTGAGTACCGAAAAATGGAAGAATCCGGGCCAGTACCGGGATCGGGTTAGAATCCGTGCGAGTACCGATATCTGATCGGGCGAGTACCGAAAAAGGGTAGAATCAGTGTGAGGACCGAAAAATGGAAGAATTCGGGCCAGTACCGGATTCGGGTAGAATCCGTGCGAGTATCGAACTCTGATCGGGCGAGTACTGAAAAGGGCAGAATCAGTGTGAGTACCGAAAAATGGAAGAATCCGGGCCAGTACCGGGCTCGGGTAGAATCCGTGCGAGTACCGAAATCTGACCGGGAGAGTACCGAAAAAGGGTAGAATCAGTGTGAGTACCCGAAAAAATGGAAGAATCCGGGCCAGTACCGGGATCGGGTAGAATCCGTGCGAGTACCGAAATCTGATCGGGCGAGTACCGGAAAAGGGTAGAATCAGTGTGAGTACCGAAAAATGGAAGAATCCGGGCCAGTACCGAGATCGGGTAGAATCCGTGCGAGTATCGAAATCTGATCGGGCGAGTACCGAAAAAAGGGTAGAATCAGTGTGAGGACCGAAAAATGGAAGAATCCGGGCCATACTGGATTCGGGTAGAATCCGTGCGAGTATCGAACTCTGATCTGGCGAGTACTGAAAAAGGGTAGAATCATGTGTGAGTACCGAAAAATGGAAGAATCCGGCCAGTACCGGCTCGGGTAGAATCCATGCGAGTTACCGAAATCTGACGGGGCGAGTACCGGAAAAGGGTAGAATCAGTCTTGGTACCGAAAAATGGAAGAATCCGGCCAGTACCTGGGATCGGGTAGAATCCTTGCGAGTAACGAAATCTGATCGGGAGAGTACCGAAAAAGGGTAGAATCAGTGTGAGTACCGAAAAATGGAAGAATCCGGGCCAGTACCGGGATCGGGTAGAATCCGTGCGAGTATCGAAATCCTGACCGGGAGAGTACCAAAAAAGGGTAGAATCAGTGTGAGTACCGAAAAATGGAAGAATCCGGGCCAGTACCGGATTCGGGTAGAATCCGTGCGAGTACCGAAATCTGATCGGACGAGTACCGAAAAAGTGTAGAATCAGTGTGAGGACCGAAAAATGAAGAATTCGGGCCAGTACCGGATTCGGTAGAATCCGTGCGAGTATCGAACTCTGATCGGGCGAGTACTGAAAAAGGGCAGAATCAGTGTGAGTGCCGAAAAATGGAAGAATCCGGGCCAGTACCGGGCTCGGGTAGAATCCGTGCGAGTACCGAATCTGACGAGGCGAGTACCGAAAAAGGGTAGAATCAGTCTGTGTACCCGAAAAATGGAAGAATCGGGGCCAGTACCGGATCGGGTAGAATCCGTGCGAGTACCGAAATCTGATCGGGCGAGTACCGAAAAAGTGTAGAATCAGTGTGAGGACCGAAAAATGGAAGAATCCGGGCCAGTACCGGATTCGGGTAGAATCCGTGCGAGTATCGAACTCTGATAGGGCGAAGTCCGAAAAAATGTAGAATCATGTGAGTACCGAAAAATGGTAGAAATCCGGGCCAGTACCGGGATCTGGTAGAATCCGTGCGAGTATCGAAATCTGACCGGGATAGTACCGAAAAAGGGCAGACTCAGTGTGAGGGTCAAAAAATGGAAGAATCTGGGCCAGTACCGGATTCATGTAGACTCCGTGCGATTATCGAACTCTGATCGGGCGAGTTCTAAAAAAGATCAGAATAGTGTGAGTACCAAACAAATGGAAGAATCCGAGACAGTACCGGGATCGGTAGAATCCGTTGCGAGTATCAAAATCTGACTAGGATAGTACCGAAAAGGGTAGAATCAGTGTGAGGGCCGAAAAATGGAAGAATCCGGGCCAATACCGGATTCATGTAGAATCCGTGGGATTATCGAACTCTGATCGGGCGAGTACCGAAAAGGGTAGAATCAGTGTGAGTACCGAAAAATGGAAGAATCCGGGCCAGTACCGGATTCGGGTAGAATCCGTGCGAGTATCGAAATCTGATCGGGCGAGTACCGAAAAAGGGTAGAATCAGTGTGAGGACCGAAAAATGGAAGAATCCGGGCCAGTACCGGATTCGGGTAGAATCCGTGCGAGTACCGAAATCTGATCGGGCGAGTACCGAAAAAGGGTAGAATCAGTGTGAGGACCGAAAAATGGAAGAATCCGGGCCAGTACCGGATTCGGGTAGAATCCGTGCGAGTATCGAAATCTGATCGGGCGAGTACCGAAAAAGGGTAGAATCAGTGTGAGTACCGAAAAATGGAAGAATCCGGGCCAGTACCGGGATCGGGTAGAATCCGTGCGAGTACCGAAATCTGACGGGCGAGTACGGAAAAAGGGTAGAATCAGTGTGAGTACCGAAAAATGGAAGAATCCGGGCCAGTACCGGGATCGGGTAGAATCCGTGCGAGTACCGAAATCTGATCGGGCGAGTACCGAAAAAGTGGAAATCAGTGTGGGACCGAAAAATGGAAGAATCCGGGCCAGTACCGGATCGGGTAGAATCCGTGCGAGTATCGAAATCTGATCGGGCGAGTACCGAAAAAGGGTAGAATCAGTGTGAGTACCGAAAATGGAAGAATCCGGGCCAGTACCGGGATCGGGTAGAATCCGTGCGAGTATCGAAATCTGATCGGGAGAGTACCGAAAAAGGGTAGAATCAGTGTGAGGACCGAAAAAATGGAAGAATCCGGGCCAGTACCGGATCGGGTAGAATCCGTGCGAGTATCGAAATCTGATCGGGCGAGTACCGAAAAAGGTAGAATCAGTGTGAGTACCGAAAAATGGAAGAATCCGGGCCAGTACCGGGATCGGGTAGAATCCGTGCGAGTATCGAAATCTGACTCGGAGTACCGAAAAAGGTAGAATCAGTGTGAGTACCGAAAAATGGAAGAATCCGGGCCAGTACCGGATCGGGTAGAATCCGTGCGAGTATCGAAATCTGATCGGCGAGTACCGAAAAAGGGTAGAATCAGTGTGAGTACCGAAAAATGGAAGAATCCGGGCCAGTACCGGATTCGGGTAGAATCCGTGCGAGTACGAAATCTGATCGGGCGAGTACCGAAAAAGGGTAGAATCAGTGTGAGTACCGAAAAATGGAAGAATCCGGGCCAGTACCGGATCGGGTAGAATCCGTGCGAGTATCGAAATCTGATCGGGCGAGTACCGAAAAAGGGTAGAATCAGTGTGAGTACCGAAAAATGGAAGAATCCGGGCCAGTACCGGATTCGGGTAGAATCCGTGCGAGTATCGAAATCTGATCGGGCGAGTACCGAAAAAGGGCAGAATCAGTGTGAGTACCGAAAAATGGAAGAATCCGGGCCAGTACCGGGATCGGGTAGAATCCGTGCGAGTATCGAAATCTGACCGGGCGAGTACCGGAAAAGGGTAGAATCAGTGTGAGTACCGAAAAATGGAAGAATCCGGGCCAGTACCGGGATCGGGTAGAATCCGTGCGAGTACCGAAATCTGATCGGGCGAGTACCGAAAAAGGTAGAATCAGTGTGAGTACCGAAAAATGGAAGAATCCGGGCCAGTACCGGGATCGGGTAGAATCCGTGCGAGTATCGAAATCTGATCGGGCGAGTACCGAAAAATGGTAGAATCAGTGTGAGTACCGAAAATGGATAGAATCCGGGCCAGTACCGGGATCGGGTAGAATCCGTGCGAGTATCGATCTGATCGGGCGAGTACCGAAAAAGGGTAGAATCAGTGTGAGTACCGAAAAATGGAAGAATCCGGGCCAGTACCGGGATCGGGTAGAATCCGTGCGAGTATCGAAATCTGATCGGCGAGTACCGAAAAAGGGTAGAATCAGTGTGGGACCGAAAAATGAAGAATCCGGGGCAGTACCGGATCGGGTAGAATCCGTGCGAGTATCGAAACTCTGATCGGGCGAGTACCGAAAAAGGGTAGAATCAGTGTGAGTACCGAAAAATGGAAGAATCCGGGCCAGACCGGGATCGGGTAGAATCCGTGCGAGTATCGAAATCTCCGGGCGAGTACCGAAAAAGGGTAGAATCAGTGTGAGTACCGAAAAATGGAAGAATCCGGGCCAGTACCGGATGCGGGTAGAATAGCCGTGCGAGTATCGAAATCTGATCGGGCAGTACCAAAAAAGGTAGAATCAGTGTGAGTACCGAAAAATGGAAGAATCCGGGCCAGTACCGGGATCGGGTAGAATCCGTGCGAGTATCGAAATCTGACTCGGCGAGTACCGAAAAAGGGTAGAATCAGTGTGAGGACCGAAAAATGGAAGAATCCGGGCCAGTACCGGATCGGGTAGAATCCGTGGGAGATCGAACTCTGATCGGGCGAGTACCGAAAAGGGTAGAATCAGTGTGAGGACCGAAAATGGAAGAATCCGGGCCAGTACCGGATTCGGGTAGAATCCGTGCGAGTACCGAAATCTGATCGGGCGAGTACCGAAAAGGGTAGAATCAGTGTGAGTACCGAAAAATGGAAGAATCCGGGCCAGTACCGGATCGGGTAGAATCCGTGCGAGTACCGAAATCTGATCGGGCGAGTACCGAAAAAGGGTAGAATCGTGTGAGGACCGAAAAATGGAAGAATCCGGGCCAGTAATCGGATTCGGTAGAATCCTGCGAGTATCGAAATCTGATCGGGCGAGTACCCGAAAAGGGTAGAATCAGTGTGAGTACCGAAAAATGGAAGAATCCGGGCCAGTACTGGGATCGGGTAGAATCCGTGCGAGTACCGAAATCTGATCGGGCGAGTACCGAAAAGGGTAGAATCAGTGTGAGTACCTAAAAAATGAGAATCCGGGCCAGTACCGGGATCGGGTAGAATCCGTGCGAGTATCGAAATCTGATCGGGCGAGTACCGAAAAAGGTAGAATCAGTGTGAGGACCGAAAAATGGAAGAATCCG
>CALNHZ020000735.1:0-14569 GCA_940586395.1 Vitis riparia x Vitis cinerea | reverse complement strand
GAATTCGGGCCAGTACTCGAGAAGGGTAGAATCCGTGCGAGTACCGAAAAAGGGACCGGGCGATAACCGGAAAGGTATATCCAGGCGAGTACAAGAGATGGTAGAATTCGGGCCAGTACTGGAGAAGTGTAGAATCCGTGCGAGTACCGAAAAAGGGACCGGGCGAACCGGAAAGGTAGTATCCAGGCGAGTACAAGAGACTGGTAGAATTCGGGCCAGTACTGGAGAAGGGTAGAATCCTGCGAGTACCGAACAAGGGACCGGTCGAGACAGGAAGGTAGTATCCAGGGGAGTACAAGAGAGTGGTAGAATTCGGGCCAGTACTGGTGAATTTAGAATCCGTGCGAGTACCGACAAAGGGACCGGGCCGGAACCGGGAAAGGTAGTATCCAGGCGAGTACAAGAGAGTGGTAGAATTCGGGCCAGTACTGGAGAAGGGTAGAATCCGTGCGAGTACCGAAAAAGGGACCGGCGAGAACCGGGAAAGGTAGTATCCAGGCGAGTACAAGAGAGTGGTAGAATTCGGGCCAGTACTGGAGAGGGTAGAATCCGTGCGAGTACCGAAAAAGGACCGGGCGAGAACCGGGAAAGGTAGTATCCAGGCGAGTACAAGAGAGTGGTAGAATTCGGGCCAGTACTGAGAAGGTTAGAATCCGTGCGAGTACCGAAAAAGGACCGAGCGAGAACCGGGAAAGTTAGTATCCAGGCGAGTACAAAGAGTGGTAGAATTCGGGCCAGTACTGGAGAAGGTTAGAATCCTGCGTAACCGACAAAGGGACCGGGTCGAGAACAGGGAAAGGTAGTATCCAGGGAGTACAACAGAATGGTAGAATTCGGGCCAGTACTGGAGAAGGTTAGAATCCGTGCGAATAACGAAAAAGGGACCGGTCGACAAACAGGAAAGGTTTTTATCCAGGCGAGTACAAGGGAATGGTAGAACTAGGCCAGTACTGGACCAGGGAAGAATCCGTGCGAGTACCGAAAAAGGGACCGGGCGAGAAACGGGAAGGTAGTAGTATCCAGGCGAGTACAAGAGAGTGGTAGAATTCGGGCCAGTACTGGAGAGGTGGAATCCGTGCGAGTACCGAAAAAGGGACCGGGCGAGAACCGGGAAAGGTAGTATCGAGGCGAGTACAAGAGAGTGGTAGAATTTGGGCCAGTACTGGAGAAGGTTAGAATCCCTGCGAGTACCGACAAAGGGAACGGGCGAGAACAGGGAAAGGTAGTATCCAGGGGAGTACAAGAGAATGGTAGAATTCGGGCCAGTATTGGTGAGGGGTAGAATCCGTGCGAGTACCGAAAAAGGGACCGGGCGAGAACCGGGAAAGGTAGTATCCAGGCGAGTGCAAGAGAGTGGTAGAATTCGGGCCAGTACTGGAGAAGGTTAGAATCCGTGCGAGTACCGAAAAAGGGACCGGGCGAGAACCGGGAAAGGTAGTATCCAGGCGAGTGCAAGAGAGTGGTAGAATTCGGGCCAGTACTGGAGAAGGTTAGAATCCGTGCGAGTACCGAAAAAGGGACCGGGCGAGAACCGGGAAAGGTAGTATCCAGGCGAGTACAAGAGAGTGGTAGAATTTGGGCCAGTACTGGTGAAGGGTAGAATCCGTGCGAGTACCGAAAGAGGGACCGGGCGAGAACCGGAAAGGTAGTATCCAGGGGAGTACAAGAGAATGGTAGAATTCGGGCCAGTACTGGTAAAGGGTAGAATCCGTGCGACTACCGAAAAAGGGACCGGGCGAGAACCGGGAAAGGCAGTATCCAGGCGAGCACAAGAGAATGGTGGAATTCGGGCCAGTACTGGAGAAGGGTAGAATTCATGCGAGTACCAACAAAGGGACCGGCGAGAACCGGGGAAGGTAGTATCCAGGGGAGTACAAGAGAATGGTAGAATTCGAGCCAGTACTGGAGAACGGTAGAATCCATGCGAGTACCAAAAAATGACCGGGCGAGAACCGGGAAAGGTAGTATCCAGGCGAGTACAAGACATTGGTAGAATTCGGGCCAGTACTGGAGAAGGTTAGAATCCGTGCGAGTACTGAAAAAGGGACAGAGCGAGACCCGGAAAGGTAGTATCCAGGCGAGTACAAGAGAGTGGTAGAATTCGGTCCTGTACTGGAGAAGGTTAGAATCCGTGCGAATACCGAAAAAGGGACCAGTCGACAAACAGGAAAGCTTGTATCCAGGCGAGTACAAGGGAATGGTGGAACTCGGGACAGTACTGGAGAAGGGTAGAATCCGAGCGAGTACCCGAAAAAGGGAGCGGGCGAGAACCGGGAAAGGTAGTATCCCGGGGAGTACAAGAGAATGGTAGAATTCGTGCCAGTACTGGTGAAGGGTAGAATCTGTGCGAGTACCGAAAAAGGGACCGGGCGAGAACCCTGAAAGGTAGTATCGAGGCGAGTCCAAGAGAGTGGTAGAATTCGGGCCAGTACAGGAGAATATTAGAATCCATGCGAGTACCGACAAAGGGACCGGGCGAGACCAGGGAAAGGTAGTATCCAGGGGAGTACAAGAGAATGGTAGAATTCGGGCCAGTACTGGTGAGGGGTAGAATCCGTGCGAGTACCGAAAAAGGGACCGGGCGAGAGCTGGGAAAGGTAGTATCCAAGCGAGTACAAGAGAGTGGTAGAATTCGGGCCAGTACTGGTGAAGGGTAGAATCCGTGCGAGTACCGAAAGAGGGACCGGGCGAGAACCGGGAAAGGTAGTATCCAGGCGAGTGCAAGAGAGTGGTAGAATTGAGCCAGTACTGGAAAAGGGTAGAATCCATGCGAGTATCGAAAAAGGGACCGGGCGAGAACCGGGAAAGGTATTATCCAGGCGAGTACAACAGAGTGGTAGAATTCGGGCCAGTACGGGTGAAGGGTAGAATCCGTGCGAGTACCGAAAAAGGGACCGGTCGACAAACAGGAAAGGTTGTATCCAGGCGAGTACAAGGGAATGGTGGAACTCGGGCCAGTACTGGAGAAGGGTAGAATCCGTGCGAGTACCGAAAAAGGGACCGGGCGAGAACCGGGAAAGGTAGTATCCAGGCGAGTACAAGAGAATGGTAGAATTCGGGCCAGTACTGGTAAAGGGTAGAATCCGTGCGACTACCGAAAAAGGGACCTGGCGAGAACCGGGAAAGGCATTATCCAAGCGAGCACAAGAGAATGGTGGAATTCGGGCCAATACTGGAGAAGGGTAGAATCCATGCGAGTACCAACAAAGGGACTGGGCGAGAACCGGGAAAGGTAGTATCCAGGGGATTACAAGAGAATGGTAGAATTCGAGCCAGTACTGGAGAACGGTAGAATCCATGCGAGTACCAAAAAATGACCGGGCGAGAACCGGGAAAGGTAGTATCCAGGCGAGTACAAGACATTGGTAGAATTCGGGCCAGTACTGGAGAAGGTTAGAATCCGTGCGAGTACTGAAAAAGGGACCGAGCGAGACCCAGGAAAGGTAGTATCCAGGCGAGTACAAGAGAGTGGTAGAATTCGGTCCTGTACTGGAGAAGGTTAGAATCCGTGCGAATACCGAAAAAGGGACCAGTCGACAAACAGGAAAGGTTGTATCCAGGCGAGTACAAGGGAATGGTGGAACTCGGGCCAGTACTGGAGCAGGGTGGAATCCGTGCGAGTACCGAAAAAGGGACCGGGCAAGAACCGGGAAAGGTAGTATCGAGGGGAGTACAAGAGAATGGTAGAATTCGTGCCAGTACTGGTGAAGGGTAGAATCTGTGCGAGTACCGAAAAAGGGACCGGGCGAGAACCCTGAAAGGTAGTATCGAGGCGAGTCCAAGAGAGTGGTAGAATTCGGGCCAGTATTGGAGAATGTTAGAATCCATGCGAGTACCGACAAAGGGACCGGGCGAGAACAGGGAAAGGTAGTATCCAGGGGAGTACAAGAGAATGGTAGAATTCGGGCCAGTACTGGTGAGGGGTAGAATCCGTGCGAGTACCGAAAAAGGGACCGGGCGAGAGCTGGGAAAGGTAGTATCCAGGCGAGTACAAGAGAGTGGTAGAATTCGGGCCAGTACTGGTGTAGGGTAGAATCCGTGCGAGTACCGAAAGAGGGACCGGGCGAGAACCGGGAAAGGTAGTATCCAGGCGAGTGCAAGAGAGTGGTAGAATTTGAGCCAGTACTGGAAAAGGGTAGAATCCATGCGAGTATCGAAAAAGGGACCGGGCGAGAACCGGGAAAGGTATTATCTAGGCGAGTACAAGAGAGTGGTAGAATTCGGGCCAGTACGGGTGAAGGGTAGAATCCGTGCGAGTACCGAAAAAGGGACCAGTCGACAAACAGGAAAGGTTGTATCCAGGCGAGTACAAGGGAATGGTGGAACTCGGGCCAGTACTGGAGAAGGGTAGAATCTGTGCGAGTACCGAAAAAGGGACCGGGCGAGAACCGGGAAAGGTAGTATCCAGGCGAGTACAAGAGAATGGTAGAATTCGGGCTAGTACTGGTAAAGGGTAGAATCCGTGCGACTACCGAAAAAGGGACTGGGCGAGAACCGGGAAAGGCAGTATCCAGGCGAGCACAAGAGAATGGTGGAATTCGGGCCAATATTGGAGAAGGGTAGAATCCATGCGAGTACCAACAAAGGGACCGGGCGAGAACCGGGAAAGGTAGTATCCAGGGGAGTACAAGAGAATGGTAGAATTCGAGCCAGTACTGGAGAACGGTAGAATCCATGCGAGTACCAAAAATGACCGGGCGAGAACCGGGAAATGTAGTATCCAGGCGAGTACAAGACATTGGTAGAATTCGGGCCAGTACTGGAGAAGGTTAGAATCCGTGCGAGTACTGAAAAAGGGACCGAGCGAGACCCGGGAAAGGTAGTATCCAGGCGAGTACAAGAGAGTGGTAGAATTCGGTCCTGTACTGGAGAAGGTTAGAATCCGTGCGAATACCGAAAAAGGGACCAGTCGACAAACAGGAAAGGTTGTATCCAGGCGAGTACAAGGGAATGGTGGAACTCGGGCCAGTACTGGAGTAGGGTGGAATCCGTGCGAGTACCGAAAAAGGGACCGGGCAAGAACCGGGAAAGGTAGTACCGAGGGGAGTACAAGAGAATGGTAGAATTCGTGCCAGTACTGGTGAAGGGTAGAATCTGTGCGAGTACCGAAAAAGGGACCGGGCGAGAACCCTGAAAGGTAGTATCGAGGCGAGTCCAAGAGAGTGGTAGAATTCGGGCCAGTACTGGAGAATGTTAGAATCCATGCGAGTACCGACAAAGGGACCGGGCGAGAACAGGGAAAGGTAGTATCCAGGGGAGTACAAGAGAATGGTAGAATTCGGGCCAGTACTGGTGAGGGGTAGAATCCGTGCGAGTACCGAAAAAGGGACCGGGCGAGAGCTGGGAAAGGTAGTATCCAGGCGAGTACAAGAGAGTGGTAGAATTCGGGCCAGTACTGGTGAAGGGTAGAATCCGTGCGAGTACCGAAAGAGGGACCGGGCGAGAACCGGGAAAGGTAGTATCCAGGCGAGTGCAAGCGAGTGGTAGAATTTGAGCCAGTACTGGAAAAGGGTAGAATCCATGCGAGTATCGAAAAAGGGACCGGGCGAGAACCGGGAAAGGTATTATCCAGGCGAGTACAAGAGAGTGGTAGAATTCGGGCCAGTACGGGTGAAGGGTAGAATCCGTGCGAGTACCGAAAAAGGGACCGGTCGACAAACAGGAAAGGTTGTATCCAGGCGAGTACAAGGGAATGGTGGAACTCGGGCCAGTACTGGAGAAGGGTAGAATCCG
This sequence comes from Vitis riparia x Vitis cinerea, assembly GCA_940586395.1. Lineage (NCBI taxonomy): Eukaryota > Viridiplantae > Streptophyta > Magnoliopsida > Vitales > Vitaceae > Vitis > Vitis riparia x Vitis cinerea. The sequence goes on along the minus strand of CALNHZ020000735.1, from coordinate 8,836 downwards.
TGCGAGTACCGAAAAAGGGACCGGGCGAGAACCGGGAAAGGTAGTATCCAGGCGAGTACAAGAGAATGGTAGAATTCGGGCCAGTACTGGTAAAGGGTAGAATCCGTGCGAGTACCGAAAAAGGGACCGGGCGAGATCCGGGAAAGGTAGTATCCAGGCGAGTACAAGAGAGTGGTAGAATTCGGGCCAGTACTGGAGAAGGGTAGAATCCGTGCGAGTACCGAAAAAGGGACCGGGCGAGATCCGGGAAAGGTAGTATCCAAGGGAGTACAAGAGAATGGTAGAATTCGGGCCAGTACTGGTGAAGGGTAGAATCCGTACGAGTACCGAAAAAGGGACCGGGCGAGAACCGGGAAAGGTAGTATCGAGGCGAGTACAAGAGAGTGGTAGAATTCGGGCCAGTATTGGAGAAGGGTAGAATCCGTGCGAATACCGAAAAAGGGACCGGTCGACAAACAGGAAAGGTTGTATCCAGGCAAGTACAAGGGAATGGTGGAACAAGGGCCAGTACTGGACAAGGGTAGAATCCGTGCGAGTACCGAAAAAGGGACCGGGCGAGAACCGGGAAAGGTAGTATCGAGGCGAGTACAAGAGAGTGGTAGAATTCGGGCCAGTACTGGAGAAGGGTAGAATCCGTGCGAATACCGAAAAAGGGACCGGTCGACAAACAGGAAAGGTTGTATCCAGGCGAGTACGAGTGGTAGAATTTGGGCTAGTACTGGAAAAGGGTAGAATCCGTGCGAGTACCGAAAAAGGGACCGGTCGAAAAAACAGGAAAGGTTGTATCCAGGCAAGTACAAGGGAGTGGTGGAACAAGGGCCAGTACTGGACAAGAGTAGAATCTGTGCGAGTACCGAAAAAGGGACCGGGCGAGAACCGGGAAAGGTAGTATCCAGGCGAGTCCAAGAGAGTGGTAGAATTCGGGCCAGTACTGGAGAAGGTTAGAATCCGTGCGAGTACCGAAAAAGGGACCGAGCGAGAACCGTGAAAGGTACTATCCAGGCGAGTACAAGAGAGTGGTAGAATTCGGGCCAGTACTGAAGAAGGTTAGAATCCATGCGAGTACCGACAAAGGGACCGGGCGAGAACAGGGAAAGGTAGTATCCAGGGGAGTACAAGAGAATGGTAGAATTCGGGCCAGTACTGGTGAAGCATAGAATCCGTGCGAGTACCGAAAAAGGGACCGGGCGAGGACCGGGAAAGGTAGTATCGTGGCGAGTACAAGAGAGTGGTAGAATTTGGGCCAGTACTGGTGAAGGGTAGAATCCATGCGCGTACCGAAAAGGGACCGGGCGAGAACCGGGAAAGGTAGTATCGAGGCGAGTATAAGAGAGTGGTAGAATTCGGGCTAGTACTGGAGAAGGTTAGAATCCATGCGAGTACCGACAAAGGGACCGAGCGAGAACAGGGAAAGGTAGTATCCAGGGGAGTACAAGAGAATGGTAGAATTCGGGCCAGTACTGGAGAAGGTTAGAATCCATGCGAGTACAAACAGAGGGACCGGGCGAGAATAGGGAAAGGTAGTATCCAGGGGAGTACAAGAGAATGGTAGAATTCGGGCCAGTACTGGTGAAAGGTAGAATCCGTGCGAGTACAGAAAAAGGGACCGGGCGAGAACCGGGAAAGGTAGTATCCGGGGGAGTACAAGAGAATGGAAGAATTCGTGCTAGTACTGGTGAAGGGTAGAATCCGTGCGAGTACCGAAAAAGGGATCGGGCGAGAACTGGGAAAGGTAGTATCCAGGGGAGTACAAGAGAATGGTAGAATTCGGTCCAGTACTGGAGAAGGTTAGAATCCATGCGAGTACCGACAGAGGGACCGGGCGAGAATAGGGAAAGGTAGTATCCAGGGGAGCACAAGAGAATGGTAGAATTCGGGCCAGTACTGGTGAATGGTAGAATCCGTGCGAGTACAGAAAAATGGACCGGGCGAGAACCGGGAAAGGTAGTATCCGGGGGAGTACAACAGAATGGAAGAATTCGGGCCAGTACTGGAGAAGGTTAGAATCCATGCGAGTACCGACAAAGGGACCGGGCGAGAATAGGGAAAGGTAGTATCCAGGGGAGTACAAGAGAATGGTAGAATTTGGGCCAGTACTGGTGAATGGTAGAATCCGTGCGAGTACCGAAAAAGGGACCGGGCGAGATCCGGGAAAGGTAGTATCCAGGGGAGTACAAGAGAATGGTAGAATTCGGGCCAGTATTGGAGAAGGGTAGAATCCGTGCGAATACCGAAAAAGGGACCGGTCGACAAACAGGAAAGGTTGTATCCAGGCAAGTACAAGGGAATGGTGGAACAAGGGCCAGTACTGGACAAGGGTAGAATCCGTGCGAGTACCGAAAAAGGGACCGGGCGAGAACCGGGAAAGGTAGTATCGAGGCGAGTACAAGAGAGTGGTAGAATTCGGGCCAGTACTGGAGAAGGGTAGAATCCGTGCGAATACCGAAAAAGGGACCAGTCGACAAACAGGAAAGGTTGTATCCAGGTGAGTACGAGTGGTAGAATTTGGGCTAGTACTGGAAAAGGGTAGAATAAGTGCGAGTACCGAAAAAGGGACCGGTCGAAAAAATAGGAAAGGTTGTATCCAGGCAAGTACAAGGGAGTGGTGGAACAAGGGCCAGTACTGGACAAGGGTAGAATCCGTGCGAGTACCGAAAAAGGGACCGGGCGAGAACCGGGAAAGGTAGTATCCAGGCGAGTACAAGAGAGTGGTAGAATTCGGGCCAGTACTGGAGAAGGTTAGAATCCGTGCGAGTACCGAAAAAGGGACCGAGCGAGAGCCGTGAAAGGTACTATCCAGGCGGGTACAAGAGAGTGGTAGAATTCGGGCCAGTACTGAAGAAGGTTAGAATCCATGCGAGTACCGACAAAGGGACCGGGCGAGAACAGGGAAAGGTAGTATCCAGGGGAGTACAAGAGAATGGTAGAATTCGGGCCACTACTGGTGAAGCGTAGAATCCGTGCGAGTACCGAAAAAGGGACCGGGCGAGAACCGGGAAAGGTAGTATCGTGGCGAGTACAAGAGAGTGGTAGAATTTGGGCCAGTACTAGTGAAGGGTAGAATCCATGCGCGTACCGAAAAAGGGACCGGGCGAGAACCGGGAAAGGTAGTATCGAGGCGAGTACAAGAGAGTGGTAGAATTTGGGCCAGTATTGGAGAAGGGTAGAATCCGTGCGAATACCGAAAAAGGGACCGGTCGACAAACAGGAAAGGTTGTATCCAGGCAAGTACAAGGGAATGGTGGAACAAGGGCCAGTACTGGACAAGGGTAGAATCCGTGCGAGTACCGAAAAAGGGACCAGGCGAGAACCGGGAAAGGTAGTATCGAGGCGAGTACAAGAGAGTGGTAGAATTCGGGCCAGTACTGGAGAAGGGTAGAATCCGTGCGAATACCGAAAAAGGGACCGGTCGACAAACAGGAAAGGTTGTATCCAGGCGAGTACGAGTGGTAGAATTTGGGCTAGTACTGGAAAAGGGTAGAATCCGTGCGAGTACCGAAAAAGGGACCGGTCGAAAAAACAGGAAAGGTTGTATCCAGGCAAGTACAAGGGAGTGGTGGAACAAGGGCCAGTACTGGACAAGAGTAGAATCTGTGCGAGTACCGAAAAAGGGACCGGGCGAGAACCGGGAAAGGTAGTATCCAGGCGAGTACAAGAGAGTGGTAGAATTCGGGCCAGTACTGGAGAAGGTTAGAATCCGTGCGAGTACCGAAAAAGGGACCGAGCGAGAGCCGTGAAAGGTACTATCCAGGCGAGTACAAGAGAGTGGTAGAATTCGGGCCAGTACTGAAGAAGGTTAGAATCCATGCGAGTACCGACAAAGGGACCGGGCGAGAACAGGGAAAGGTAGTATCCAGGGGAGTACAAGAGAATGGTAGAATTCGGGCCAGTACTGGTGAAGCGTAGAATCCGTGCGAGTACCGAAAAAGGGACCGGGCGAGAACCGGGAAAGGTAGTATCGTGGCGAGTACAAGAGAGTGGTAGAATTTGGGCCAGTACTGGTGAAGGGTAGAATCCATGCGCGTACCGAAAAAGGGACCGGGCGAGAACCGGGAAAGGTAGTATCGAGGCGAGTACAAGAGAGTGGTAGAATTCGGGCTAGTACTGGAGAAGGTTAGAATCCATGCGAGTACCGACAAAGGGACCGAGCGAGAACAGGGAAAGGTAGTATCCAGGGAGTACAAGAGAATGGTAGAATTCGGGCCAGTACTGGAGAAGGTTAGAATCCATGCGAGTACAAACAGAGGGACCGGGCGAGAATAGGGAAAGGTAGTATCCAAGGGAGTACAAGAGAATGGTAGAATTCGGGCCAGTACTGGTGAAAGGTAGAATCCGTGCGAGTACAGAAAAAGGGACCGGGCGAGAACCGGGAAAGGTAGTATCCGGGGGAGTACAAGAGAATGGAAGAATTCGTGCTAGTACTGGTGAAGGGTAGAATCCGTGCGAGTACCGAAAAAGGGATCGGGCGAGAACTGGGAAAGGTAGTATCCAGGGGAGTACAAGAGAATGGTAGAATTCGGTCCAGTACTGGAGAAGGTTAGAATCCATGCGAGTACCGACAGAGGGACTGGGCGAGAATAGGGAAAGGTAGTATCCAGGGGAGCACAAGAGAATGGTAGAATTCGGGCCAGTACTGGTGAATGGTAGAATCCGTGCGAGTACAGAAAAATGGACCGGGCGAGAACCGGGAAAGGTAGTATCCGGGGGAGTACAACAGAATGGAAGAATTCGGGCCAGTACTGGAGAAGGTTAGAATCCATGCGAGTACCGACAAAGGGACCGGGCGAGAATAGGGAAAGGTAGTATCCAGGGGAGTACAAGAGAATGGTAGAATTTGGGCCAGTACTGGTGAATGGTAGAATCCGTGCGAGTACCGAAAAAGGGACCGGGCGAGATCCGGGAAAGGTAGTATCCAGGGGAGTACAAGAGAATGGTAGAATTCGGGCCAGTATTGGAGAAGGGTAGAATCCGTGCGAATACCGAAAAAGGGACCGGTCGACAAACAGGAAAGGTTGTATCCAGGCAAGTACAAGGGAATGGTGGAACAAGGGCCAGTACTGGACAAGGGTAGAATCCGTGCGAGTACCGAAAAAGGGACCGGGCGAGAACCGGGAAAGGTAGTATCGAGGCGAGTACAAGAGAGTGGTAGAATTCGGGCCAGTACTGGAGAAGGGTAGAATCCGTGCGAATACCGAAAAAAGGGACCAGTCGACAAACAGGAAAGGTTGTATCCAGGTGAGTACGAGTGGTAGAATTTGGGCTAGTACTGGAAAAGGGTAGAATCCGTGCGAGTACCGAAAAAGGGACCGGTCGAAAAAATAGGAAAGGTTGTATCCAGGCAAGTACAAGGGAGTGGTGGAACAAGGGCCAGTACTGGACAAGGGTAGAATCCGTGCGAGTACCGAAAAAGGTAGTATCCAGGCGAGTACAAGAGAGTGGTAGAATTCGGGCCAGTACTGAAGAAGGTTAGAATCCATGCGAGTACCGACAAAGGGACCGGGCGAGAACAGGGAAAGGTAGTATCCAGGGGAGTACAAGAGAATGGTAGAATTCGGGCCAGTACTGGCGAAGGGTAGAATCCGTGCGAGTACCGAAAAAGGGACCGGGCGAGAACCAGGAAAGGTAGTATCGAGGCGAGTACAAGAGAGTGGTAGAATTCGGGCCAGTACTGGTGAAGGGTAGAATCCATGCGCGTACCGAAAAAGGGACCGGGCAAGAACCGGGAAAGGTAGTATCGAGGCGAGTACAAGAGAGTGGTAGAATTCGGGCAAGTACTGGAGAAGGTTAGAATCCATGCGAGTACCGACAAAGGGACCGGGCGAGAACAGGGAAAGGTAGTATCCAGGGGAGTACAAGAGAATGGTAGAATTCGGGCCAGTACTGGAGAAGGTTAGAATCCATGCGAGTACAAACAGAGGGACCAGGCGAGAATAGGGAAACGTAGTATCCGGGGGAGTACAAGAGAATGGAAGAATTCGTGCTAGTACTGGTGAAGGGTAGAATCCGTGCGAGTACCGAAAAAGGGACCGGGCGAGAACCGGGAAAGGTAGTATCCAGGGGAGTACAAGAGAATGGTAGAATTCGAGCCAGTACTAGAGAAGGTTAGAATCCATGCGAGTACGGACAGAGGGACCGGGCGAGAATAGGGAAAGGTAGTATCCAGGGGAGTACAAGAGAATGGTAGAATTCGGGCCAGCACTGGTGAATGGTAGAATCCGTACGAGTACCGAAAAAGGGACCGGGCGAGATCCGGGAAAGGTAGTATCCAAGGGAGTACAAGAGAATGGTAGAATTCAGGCCAGTACTGGTGAAGGGTAGAATCCGTGCGAGTACCGAAAAAGGGACCGGGCGAGAACCGGGAAAGGTAGTATCGAGGCGAGTACAAGAGAGTGGTAGAATTCGGGCCAGTATTGGAGAAGGGTAGAATCCGTGCGAATACCGAAAAAGGGACCGGTCGACAAACAGGAAAGGTTGTATCCAGGCAAGTACAAGGGAATGGTGGAACAAGGGCCAGTACTGGACAAGGGTAGAATCCGTTGCGAGTACCGAAAAAGGGACCGGGCGAGAACCGGGAAAGGTAGTATCGAGGCGAGTACAAGAGAGTGGTAGAATTCGGGCCAGTACTGGAGAAGGGTAGAATCCGTGCGAATACCGAAAAAGGGACCGGTTGACAAACAGGAAAGGTTGTATCCAGGCGAGTACGAGTGGTAGAATTTGGGCTAGTACTGGAAAAGGGTAGAATCCGTGCGAGTACCGAAAAAGGGACCGGTCGAAAAAAACAGGAAAGGTTGTATCCAGGCAAGTACAAGGGAGTGGTGGAACAAGGGCCAGTTACTGGGCAAGAGTAGAATCTGTGCGAGTACCGAAAAAGGGACCGGGCGAGAACCGGGAAAGGTAGTATCCAGGCGAGTACAAGAGAGTGGTAGAATTCGGGCCAGTACTGGAGAAGGTTAGAATCCGTGCGAGTACCGAAAAAGGGACCGAGCGAGAGCCGTGAAAGGTACTATCCAGGCGGGTACAAGAGAGTGGTAGAATTCGGGCCAGTACTGAAGAAGGTTAGAATCCATGCGAGTACGGACAGAGGGACCGGGCGAGAATAGGGAAAGGTAGTATCCAGGGGAGTACAAGAGAATGGTAGAATTCGGGCCAGCACTGGTGAATGGTAGAATCCGTACGAGTACCGAAAAAGGGACCGGGCGAGATCCGGGAAAGGTAGTATCCAAGGGAGTACAAGAGAATGGTAGAATTCGGGCCAGTACTGGTGAAGGGTAGAATCCGTGCGAGTACCGAAAAAGGGACCGGGCGAGAACCGGGAAAGGTAGTATCGAGGCGAGTACAAGAGAGTGGTAGAATTCGGGCCAGTATTGGAGAAGGGTAGAATCCGTGCGAATACCGAAAAAGGAACCGGTCGACAAACAGGAAAGGTTGTATCCAGGCAAGTACAAGGGAATGGTGGAACAAGGGCCAGTACTGGACAAGGGTAGAATCCGTGCGAGTACCGAAAAAGGGACCGGGCGAGAACCGGGAAAGGTAGTATCGAGGCGAGTACAAGAGAGTGGTAGAATTCGGGCCAGTACTGGAGAAGGGTAGAATCCGTGCGAATACCGAAAAAGGGACCGGTCGACAAACAGGAAAGGTTGTATCCAGGCGAGTACGAGTGGTAGAATTTGGGCTAGTACTGGAAAAGGGTAGAATCCGTGCGAGTACCGAAAAAGGGACCGGTCGAAAAAAACAGGAAAGGTTGTATCCAGGCAAGTACAAGGGAGTGGTGGAACAAGGGCCCAGTACTGGGCAAGAGTAGAATCTGTGCGAGGAGAGTACCGAAAAAGGGACCGGGCGAGAACCGGAAAGGTAGTATCCAGGCGAGTACAAGAGAGTGGTAGAATTCGGGCCAGTACTGGAGAAGGTTAGAATCCGTGCGAGTACCGAAAAAGGGACCGAGCGAGAGCCGTGGAAAGGGTACTATCCAGCGCGGGTCCAAGAGAGTGGTAGAATTCGGGCCAGTACTGAAGAAGGTTAGAATCCATGCGAGTACGGACAGAGGGACCGGGCGAGAACGGGAAAGGTAGTATCAGGGGAGTACAAGAGAATGGTAGAATTCGGGCCAGCACTGGTGAATGGTAGAATCCGTACGAGTACCGAAAAAGGGACCGGGCGAGATCCGGGAAAGTAGTATCCAAGGGGAGTACAGAGAATGGTAGAATTCGGGCTAGTACTGGTGACGGGTAGAGAATCCGTGCGAGTACCGAAAAGGGGACCGGGCGAGAACCGGGGAAAGGTAGTATCGAGGCGAGTACAAGAGAGTGGTATAGAATTCGGGCCAGTATTGGAGAAGTGTAGAATCCGTGCGAATACCGAAAAAAAGGAACCGGTCGACAACCAGGAAACAGGTTGTATCCAGGCAATGTACAGGGAATGGGGAACAAGGGCCAGTACTGGAAAAGGGTAGAATCCGTGCGAGTAACGAAAAAAAGGGACCGGGCGAGAACCGGGGAAAGGTAAGTATCGAGGCGAGTACAAGAGAGTGGTCGAATTCGGGCCAGTACTGGAGAAGGGTAGAATCCGTGCGAATACCGAAAAAGATGGGACCGGTCGACAAACAGGAAAGGTTGTATCCAGGCGAGTACGAGTGGCTAGAATTGGGCTAGTACTGGAAAAGGGTAGAATCGTGCGAGTACCGAAAAAGGGACCGGTCGAAAAAAAAACAGGAACGGTTGTATCCAGCGCAAGTACAAGGGAGTGGTGGAACAAGGGCCAGTACTGGGCAAGAGTAGAATCTGTGCGAGTACCGAAAAAGGGACGGGCGAGAACCGGGAAAGGTAGTATCCAGGCGAGT
>CALNHZ020000734.1:0-14689 GCA_940586395.1 Vitis riparia x Vitis cinerea | reverse complement strand
GTACTGGCCCGGATTCTACCTGTTTTGGGTACTCACACGATTCTACCCTTTTCTGGTACTCGCCCGGTCAGTGTTTCGGTACTCGCACGGATTCCACCTGATCCCGGTACTGCCCGGATTCTACCTGTTTTTGGGTACTCACACCGTTTCTACCCTTTCCGGTACTCGCCCGGTCAGTTTTCGGTACTCGCACGGATTCCACCTGATCCCGGTACTGGCCCGGATTCTACCTTTTTGGGTACTCACATCGATTCTACCCTTTCCGGAGCTCGCCCGGTCAGTTTTTCGGTACTCGCACGGATTCCACCTATCCCGGTACTGGCCCGGATTCTACCTTTTTTTGGGTACTCACACCGATTCTACCCTTTCCGGTACTCGGTAGGTCCGTTTTTCGGTACTCGCACGGATTCCACCTCATCCCGGTACTGCCCGGATTCTACTGTTTTCGGGTACTCACACCGATTCTACCCTTTTCCGGTACTCGCCCGGTCAGTTTTTCGGTACTCGCACGGATTCCACCTGATCCCGGTACTGGCCCGGATTCTACCTTTTTTGGGTACTCACATCGATTCTACCCTTTTCCGGTACTCGCCCGGTCAGTTTTTCGGTACTCGCACGGATTCCACCTGATCCCGGTACTGGCCGGATTCTACCTTTTTGGGTACTCACATCGATTCTACCCTTTCCGGTACTCGCCCGGTCAGTTTTTCGGTACTCGCACGGATTCCACCTGATCCCGTACTGGCCCGGATTCTACCTTTTTTGGGTACTCACATAGATTCTACCCTTTTCCGGAGCTCGCCCGGTCAGTTTTTCGGTACTCGCACGGATTCCACCTGATCCCGGTACTACCCCGATTCTACCTTTTTTGGGTACTCACATCGATTCTACCCTTTTCCGGAGCTCGCCCGGTCAGTTTTTCGGTACTCGCACGGATTCCACCTGATCCCGGTACTGGCCCGGATTCTACCTTTTTGGGTACTCACACCGATTCTACCCTTTTCCGGTACTCGCCCGGTCAGTTTTTCGGTACTCGCACGGATTCCACCTCATCCCGGTACTGGCCCGGATTCTACTTTTTTTGGGTACTCACACCGATTCTACCCTTTTCCGGAGCTCGCCCGGTCAGTTTTGGTACTCGCACGGATTCCACCTGATCCCGGTACTGGCCCGGATTCTACCTTTTTTGGGTACTCACATCGATTCTACCCTTTTCGGAGCTCGCCCGGTCAGTTTTTCGGTTACTCGCACGGATTCCACCTGATCCCGGTACTGGCCCGGGATTCTACCTTTTTTGGGTACTCACACCGATTCTACCCTTTTCCGGTACTCGGTAGGTCAGTTTTTTCGGTACTCGCACGGATTCCACCTCATCCCGGTACTGGCCCGGATTCTACTGTTTTCGGGTACTCACACCGATTCTACCCTTTTCCGGTACTCGCCCGGTCAGTTTTTCGGTACTCGCACGGATTCCACCTGATCCCGGTACTGGCCCGGATTCTACCTTTTTTGGGTACTCACATCGATTCTACCCTTTTCCGGTACTCGCCCGGTCAGTTTTTCGGTACTCGCACGGATTCCACCTGATCCGGTACTGGCCCGGATTCTACCTTTTTGGGTACTCACACCGATTCTACCCTTTTCCGGTACTCGCCCGGTCAGTTTTTCGGTACTCTCGCACGGATTCCACCTCATCTCGTACTGGCCCGGATTCTACCTTTTTTGGGTACTCACATCGATTCTACCCTTTTCCGGTGCTCGCCCGGTCAGTTTTTCGGTACTCGCACGGATTCCACCTGATCCCGGTACTGGCCCGGATTCTACCTTTTTTGGGTACTCACATCGATTCTACCCTTTTCCGGTACTCGCCCGGTCAGTTTTTCGGTACTCGCACGGATTCCACCTGATCCCGGTACTGGCCCGGATTCTACCTTTTTTGGGTACTCACATCGATTCTACCCTTTTCCGGTGCTCGCCCGGTCAGTTTTTCGGTACTCGCACGGATTCCACCTGATCCCGGTACTGGCCCGGATTCTACTTTTTGGGTACTCACACCGATTCTACCCTTTCCGGTGCTCCCGGTCAGTTTTTCGGTACTCGCACGGATTCCACCTGATCCCGGTACTGGCCCGGATTCTACCTTTTTTGGGTACTCACATCGATTCTACCCTTTTCCGTGCTCGCCCGGTCAGTTTTTCGGTACTCGCACGGATTCCACCTGATCCCGGTACTGGCCCGGATTCTACCTTTTTTGGGTACTCACACGATTCTACCCTTTTCCGGTACTCGCCCGGTCAGTTTTTCGGTACTCGCACGGATTCCACCTGATCCCGGTACTGGCCCGGATTCTACCTTTTTTGGGTACTCACACCGATTCTACCCTTTTCCGGTACTCGCCCGGTCAGTTTTTCGGTACTCGCACGGATTCCACCTGATCCCGGTACTGGCCCGGATTCTACCTTTTTTGGGTACTCACATCGATTCTACCCTTTTCCGGTGCTCGCCCGGTCAGTTTTTCGGTACTCGCACGGATTCCACCTGATCCCGGTACTGGCCCGGATTCTACCTTTTTTGGGTACTCACATCGATTCTACCCTTTTTCCGGAGTGCTCGCCGGTCAGTTTTTCGGGTACTCGCACGGATTCCACCTGATCCCGGTACTGGCCCGGATCTACCTTTTTTTAGGGTACTCACATCGATTCTACCCCTTTTTCCGGAGCTCGCCCGGTCAGTTTTTCGGTACTCGCACGGATTCCACCTGATCCGGTACTGGCCCGGATTCTACCTTTTTGGGTACTCACATCGATTCTACCCTTTTCCGGTGCTCGCCCGGTCAGTTTTTCGGTACTCGCACGGATTCCACCTGATCCGGTACTGGCCCGGATTCTACCTTTTTTGGGTACTCACATCGATTCTACCCTTTTCCGGTAGCTCGCTCCGGTCAGTTTTTCGGTACTCGCACGGATTCCACCTGATCTCGGTACTGGCCCGGATTCTACATTTTTGGGTACTCACATCGATTCTACCCTTTTCCGGTAGCTCGCCCGGTCAGTTTTTCGGTACTCGCACGGATTCCACCTGATCCCGGTACTGGCCCGGATTCTACATTTTTTGGGTACTCACATCGATTCTACCCTTTTCGGTACTCGCTAGGTCAGTTTTTCGGTACTCGCACGGATTCCACCTGATCCCGGTACTGGCCCGGATTCTACTGTTTTGGGTACTCACACGATTCTACCCTTTTCCGGTAGCTCGCCGGTCAGTTTTTTCGGTACTCGCACGGATTCCACCTCAATCCCGGTACTAGCCCGGATTCTACTGTTTTCGGGTACTCACACCGTTTCTACCCTTTTCCGGTACTCGCTCCGGTCAGTTTTTCGGTACTCGCACGGATTCCACCTGATCCCGGTACTGGCCCGGATTCTACCTTTTTTGGGTACCACATTAGATTCTACCCTTTTCCGGGACTCGCCCGGGTCCGTTTTTCGGTACTCGCACGGATTCCACCTGATCTCGGTACTACCCCGGATTCTACCTTTTTTGGGTACTCCACATCGATTCTACCCTTTTTCCGGGAGCTACGCTCGGTCAGTTTTTCGGTACTCGCACGGATTCCACCTTGATCTCGGTACTGGCCCGGATTCTACCTTTTTTCGGGTACTCACACCGATTCTACCCTTTTCCGGTACTCGGTAGGTCAGTTTTTCGGTACTCGCTACGGATTCCACCTCATCCCGGTACTGGCCCGGATTCTACTGTTTTCGGGTACTCACACCGTTTCTACCCTTTTCCGGTACTCGCCCGGTCAGTTTTTCGGTACTCGCACGGATTCCACCTGATCCCGGTACTGGCCCGGATTCTACCTTTTTTGGGTACTCACATCGATTCTACCCTTTTCCGGAGCTCGCCCGGTCAGTTTTTCGGTACTCGCACGGATTCCACCTGATCCCGGTACTGGCCTGATTCTACCTTTTTTGGGTACTCACATCGATTCTACCCTTTTCTGGAGCTCGCCCGGTCAGTTTTTCGGTACTCGCACGGATTCCACCTGATCCCGGTACTAGGCCCGGATTCTACCTTTTTTGGGTACTCACATCGATTCTACCCTTTTCCGGAGCTCGCCCGGTCATTTTTCGGTCTCGCACGGATTCCACCTGATCTCGGGTACTGGACCCCGGATTCTACCTTTTTTGGGGTACTCACATCGATTCTACCCTTTCGGGTAGCTCGCCCGGTCAGTTTTCGGTACTCGCACGGATTCCACCTGATCCCGGTACTGGCCCGGATTCTACCCTTTTTTGGGTACTCACATCGATTCTAACCTTTTCGGTACTCGGTCCGGTCAGTTTTTCGGTACTCGCACGGATTCCACCTGATCCCGGTACTGGCCCGATTCTACTTTTTTGGGTAATCACATCGATTCTAACCTTTTCCGGAGCTCGCCCGGTCAGATTTTTCGGTACTCGCACGGATTCCACCTGATCTCGGTACTACCCCGGATTCTACCTTTTTTGGGTACTCACATCGTTCTACCCTTTTCCGGTAGCTCGCCCGGTCAGTTTTTCGGTACTCGCACGGATTCCACCTGATCTCGGTACTGACCCGGATTCTACCTTTTTTGGGTACTCACATCGATTCTACCCTTTTCCGGAGCTCGCCGGTCAGTTTTTCGGTACTCGCACGGATTTCCACCTGATCCCGGGTTAATGCCCCGGATTCTACCTGTTTTGGGTACTCACACGATTCTACCCTTATGCGTACTCGGTAGGTACGTTTTTTCGGTACTCGCTACGGATTACACCTTCATCCCGATTACGGGCACGGATTCTACTGTTTTCGGTTATCCCACCTACCGTTTCTACCAGGTTACGGTACTTCGCCCGGTCAAGTTTTTCGGGGTACTCGCCACGGATTCCTACCTGATCCCGGTACTGGCCCGGATTTCTACCTTTTTTGGGTACTCACATAAATTCTAAACTTTTCCGGAGATAGCCCAGGTCAGTTTTTAGGTACTCGCACGATTCAACCTAATCCGGTACTGGCCAGGATTCTACTATTTTTAGGGTACCTCACATCCGATTCTACCCTTTTCCGGTAACTAGCTAGGTCCGGTTTCTCTGGTACTCGCACGGATTCCACCTTGATCCGGTACTGGCCCGGATTCTACCTTTTTTGGGTACTCACACCGATTCTACCCTTTTCCGGTAGCTCGCCCGGTCAGTTTTTCGGTACTCGCAAGGATTCCACCTGATCCCGGTACTGGCCCGGATTTCTACCTTTTTTGGGTACTCACATCGATTCTACCCTTTTCCGGTAGCTCGCCGGTCAGTTTTTCGGTACTCGCACGGATTCCACCTAATCCCGGTACTGCCCGGATTCTACCTTTTTTGGGTACTCACACCGATTTCTACCCTTTTCCGGTACTCGCCCGTAGGTCAGTTTTTCGGTACTCGCACGGATTCCACCTGATCCCGGTACTGGCCCGGATTCTACCTTTTTTGGGTACTCACATCCGATTCTACCCTTTTCCGGAGCTCGCCCGGTCAGTTTTTCGGTACTCGCACGGATTCCACCTGATCCCGGTACTGGCCCGGATTCTACCTTTTTTGGGTACTCACATCGATTCTACCCTTTTCGGTAGCTCGCCCGGTCAGTTTTTCGGTACTCGCACGGATTCCACCTGATCCCGGTACTGGCCCGGATTCTACCTTTTTTGGGTACTCACACCGATTCTACCCTTTTCCGGTACTCGCCAGGTCAGTTTTTTCGGTACTCGCACGGATTCCACCTGATCCCGGTACTGGCCCGGATTCTACCTTTTTTGGGGTACTCACATCGATTCTACCTTTTCCGGTAGCTCGCCCGGTCAGTTTTCGGTACTCGCACGGATTCCACCTGATCCGGTACTGGCCCGGATTCTACCTTTTTTGGGGTACTCACATCGATTCTACCCTTTTCCGGAGCTCGCCCGGTCAGTTTTTCGGTACTCGCACGGATTCCACCTGATCTCGGTACTACCCCGGATTCTACCTTTTTTGGGTACTCACATCGATTCTACCTTTTCCGGTGCTCGCCCGGTCAGTTTTTCGGTACTCGCACGGATTCCACCTGATCCCGGTACTGGCCCGGATTCTACCTTTTTTGGGTACTCACATCGATTCTACCCTTTTCCGTAGCTCGCCCGGTCAGTTTTCGGTACTCGCACGGATTCCACCTGATCCCGGTACTAGCCCGGATTCTACCTGTTTTGGGTACTCACATCGATTCTACCTTTTCGGTAGCTCGCCCGGTCAGTTTTTCGGTACTCGCACGGATTCCACCTGATCCCGGTACTGACCCGGATTCTACCTTTTTTGGGTACTCACACGATTCTACCCTTTTCCGGTACTCGGTAGGTCCGTTTTTCGGTACTCGCACGGATTCCACCTCATCCCGGTACTGGCCCGGATTCTACTGTTTCGGGTACTCACACCGTTTCTACCCTTTTCCGGTACTCGCTCCGGTCAGTTTTTCGGTACTCGCACGATTCCACCTGATCCCGGTGCTGGCCCGGATTCTACCTTTTTTGGGTACTCACATCGATTCTACCCTTTTCCGGAGCTCGCCCGGTCAGTTTTTCGGTACTCGCACGGATTCCACCTGATCCCGGTACTACCCCGGATTCTACCTTTTTTGGGTACTCACATCGATTCTACCCTTTTCCGGTAGCTCGCTCCGGTCAGTTTTTCGGTACTCGCACGGATTCCACCTGATCTCGGTACTGGCCCGGATTCTACCTTTTTTGGGTACTCACATCGATTCTACCCTTTTCCGGTAGCTCGCCCGGTCAGTTTTTCGGTACTCGCACGGATTCCACCTGATCCCGGTACTGGCCCGGATTCTACCTTTTTTGGGTACTCACACCGATTCTACCCTTTTCCGGTACTCGCAAGGTCAGTTTTTCGGTACTCGCACGGATTCCACCTAATCCCGGTACTGGCCCGGATTCTACCTGTTTTGGGTACTCACACCGATTCTACCCTTTTCCGGTACTCGCCAGGTCAGTTTTTCGGTACTCGCACGGATTCCACCTGATCCCGGTACTGCCCGGATTCTACCTTTTTTGGGTACTCACATCGATTCTACCCTTTTCCGGTACTCGCCTAGGTCAGTTTTTCGGTACTCGCACGGATTCCACCTAATCCCGGTACTGGCCCGGATTCTACCTGTTTCGGGTACTCACACGTTTCTACCCTTTTCGGAGCTCGCCCGGTCAGTTTTTCGGTACTCGCACGGATTCCACCTGATCCGGTACTGGCCCGGATTCTACCTTTTTTGGGTACTCACATCGATTCTACCCTTTTCCGGAGCTCGCCCCGGTCAGTTTTCGGTACTCGCACGGATTCCACCTGATCCCGGTACTGGCCCGGATTCTACCTTTTTTGGGTACTCACACCGATTCTACCCTTTTCCGGTAGCTCGCCCGGTCAGTTTTCTCGGTACTCGCACGGATTCCACCTGATCCCGGTACTGGCCCGGATTCTACCTTTTTTGGGTACTCACATCGATTCTACCCTTTTCCGGAGCTCGCCCGGTCAGTTTTTCGGTACTCGCACGGATTCCACCTGATCTCGGTACTGGCCCGGATTCTGACATTTTTGGGTACTCACACCGATTCTACCCTTTTCCGGTACTCGGTAGGTCCGTTTTTCGGTACTCGCACGGATTCCACCTCATCCCGGTACTGGCCCGGATTCTACTGTTTTCGGGTACTCACACCGTTTCTACCCTTTTCCGGTACTCGCCCGGTCAATTTTCTCGGTACTCGCACGGATTCCACCTGATCCCGGTACTGGCCCGGATTCTACCTTTTTTGGGTACTCACATCGATTCTACCCTTTTCCGGAGCTCGCCCGGTCAGTTTTTCGGTACTCGCACGGATTCCACCTGATCCCGGTACTGGCCCGGATTCTACCTTTTTTGGGTACTCACATCGATTCTACCCTTTTCCGGTAGCTCGCCCGGTCAGTTTTTCGGTACTCGCACGGATTCCACCTGATCCCGGTACTGGCCCGGATTCTACCTTTTTTGGGTACTCACACCGATTCTACCCTTTTCCGGTAGCTCGCCAGGTCAGTTTTTCGGTACTCGCACGGATTCCACCTGATCCCGGTACTGGCCCGGATTCTACCTTTTTTGGGTACTCACATCGATTCTACCCTTTTCCGGAGCTCGCCCGGTCAGTTTTTCGGTACTCGCACGGATTCCACCTGATCCCGGTACTGGCCCGGATTCTACCTTTTTTGGGTACTCACACCGATTCTACCCTTTTCCGGTAGCTCGCCCGGTCAGTTTTTCGGTACTCGCACGGATTCCACCTGATCCCGGTACTGGCCCGGATTCTACCTTTTTGGGTACTCACATCGATTCTACCCTTTTCCGGAGCTCGCCCGGTCAGTTTTTCGGTACTCGCACGGATTCCACCTGATCCCGGTACTGGCCCGGATTCTACCTTTTTTGGGTACTCACATCGATTCTACCCTTTTCCGGAGCTCGCCCGGTCAGTTTTTCGGTACTCGCACGGATTCCACCTGATCTCGGTACTGGCCCGGATTCTACCTTTTTTGGGTACTCACATCGATTCTACCCTTTTCCGGTAGCTCGCCCGGTCAGTTTTTCGGTACTCGCACGGATTCCACCTAGATCTCGGTACTACCCCGGATTCTACCTTTTTTGGGTACTCACATCGATTCTACCCTTTTCCGGAGCTCGCCCGATCAGTTTTTCGGTACTCGCACGGATTCCACCTATTCCCGGTACTGGCCCGGATTCTACTTTTTTGGGTACTCACACCGATTTCTACCCTTTTCCGGTACTCGGTAAGGTCAGGTTTTTCGGTACTCGCACGGATTTCCACCTGATCTCGGTACTGGCCCGGATTCTACTTTTTCGGGTACTCACACGATTCTACCCTTTTCGGTACTCGGCTCCGGTCAGTTTTCGGTAACTCGCACGGATTCCACCTGATCCGGGTACTGGCCCGGATTCTACATTTTTTGGGGTACTCACATCGATTCTACCCTTTTCCGAGAGCCGCCCGGTCAGTTTTTCGGTACTCGCACGGATTCCACCTGATCTCGGTACTGGCCCGGTTCTCACTTTTTTGGGTACTCACATCGATTCTACCCTTTTCGGTAGCTCGCCCGGTCAGTTTCTCGGTACTCGCACGGATTCCACCTGATCCCGGTACTGGCCCGGATTCTACCTTTTTTGGGTACTCACACCGATTCTACCCTTTTCGGTACTCGCCCGGTCAGTTTTTCGGTACTCGCACGGATTCCACCTGATCCCGGTTACTGGCCCGGATTCTACCTTTTTTGGGTACTCACATCGATTCTACCCCTTTCCGGAGCTCGCCCGGTCAGTTTTCTCGGTACTCGAACGGATTCCACCTGATCCCGGTACTGGCCCGGATTCTACCTTTTTTGGGTACTCACATCGATTCTACCCTTTTCCGGTAGCTCGCCCGTGTCAGTTTTTTCGGTACTCGCACGGATTCCACCTGATCCCGGTACTGGCCCGGATTCTACTTTTTGGTTACTCACATAGATTCTACCCTTTTCCGGAGCTCGCACCGGTCAGTTTTTCGGTACTCGCACGGATTCCACCTGATCTCGGTACTACCCCGGATTCTACCTTTTTTGGGTACTCACATCGATTCTACCCTTTTTCGGAGCTCGCCCGGTCAGTTTTTCGGTACTCGCACGGATTCAACCTGATCCCGTACTGGCCCGGATTCTACCTTTTTTGGGTACTCACATCGATTCTACCCTTTTCGGTAGCTCGCCGGTCAGTTCTTCGGTACTCGCAAGGATTCCACCTGATCCGGTTAATGGCCCGGATTCTACCTTTTTTGGGTAATCACACGATTTCTACCCTTTTCCGGGAGATCGCCCGGTCAGTTTTTCGGTACTCGCACGGATTCCACATGATCTCGGTACTACCCCGGATTCTACCTTTTGGGTACTCACATCGTTCTACCCTTTTCCGGAGCTCGCCCGGTCAGTTTTCGGTTACTCGAACGGATTCCACCTGATCACGGGTACTGGCCCGGATTCTACATTTTTTGGGTACTCACATCCGATCTACCTTTTCCGGTAGCTCGGCCCGGTCAGTTTTTCGGTACTCGAACGGATTCCACCTGATCCCGGTACTGGCCCGGATTCTACCTTTTTTGGGTACTCACATCGATTCTACCCTTTTCCGGACTCGCCCGGTCAGTTTTTCGGTACTCGCACGGATTCCACCTGATCCCGGTACTGGCCCGGATTCTACCTTTTTTGGGTACTCACATCGATTCTACCCTTTTCCGGAGCTCGCCCGGTCAGTTTTTCGGTACTCGCACGGATTCCACCTGATCCCGGTACTGGCCCGGATTCTACCTTTTTTGGGTACTCACACCGATTCTACCCTTTTTCGGTACTCGGTAGGTCAGTTTTTCGGTACTCGCACGGATTCCACCTGATCCCGGTACTGGCCCGGATTCTACTTTTTCGGGTACTCACACCGATTCTACCCTTTTCCGGTACTCGCCCGGTCAGTTTTTCGGTACTCGCACGGATTCCACCTGATCCCGGTACTGGCCCGGATTCTACCTTTTTGGGTACTCACATCGATTCTACCCTTTTCCGGTAGCTCGCCCGGTCAGTTTTCGGTACTCGCACGGATTCCACCTGATCCCGGTACTGGCCCGGATTCTACCTTTTTATTGGGTACTCACAAAGATTCTACCCTTTTCAGGAGCTCGCCCCGGTCAGTTTTCGGTACTCGCACGGATTTCCACCTGATCTCGGTACTGACCCCGGATTCTACCTTTTTTGGGTACTCACACGTATTTTCTACCCTTTTCCGGTAGCTCGCCCGGTCAGTTTTCTCGGTACTCGCACGGATTCCACCTGATCCCGGTACTGGCCGGATTCTACATTTTTTTGGGTACTCACACGATTCTACCCTTTTCCGGTACTCGGTAGGTCCGTTTTTCGGTACTCGCACGGATTCCACCTCATCCCGGTACTGGCCGGATTCTACTGTTTGGGTACTCACCACCTGTTTCTACCATTTTCCGGTACTCGCCCAGGTCAGTTTTTCGCGGTACTCGCACGGATTCCACATGATCCCGGGTACTGGCCCGGATTCTACCTTTTTTGGGTACTCACATCGATTCTACCCTTTTCCGGATCTCGCCCGGTCAGTTTTTCGGTACTCGCACGGATTCCACCTGATCCCGGTACTGGCCCGGATTCTACCTTTTTTGGGTACTCACATCGATTCTACCCTTTTCCGGTACTCGGCCGGTCAGTTTTTCGGTACTCGCACGGATTCCACCTGATCCCGGTACTGGCCCGGATTCTACTTTTTTGGGTACTCACACCGATTCTACCCTTTTCCGGTACTCGCCGGTCAGTTTTTCGGTACTCGCACGGATTCACCTGATCCCGGTACTGGCCCGGATTCTACCTTTTTGGGTACTCACATCGATTCTACCCTTTTCCGGAGCTCGCCCGGTCAGTTTTTCGGTACTCGCACGGATTCCACCTGATCCCGGTACTGGCCGGATTCTACCTTTTTGGGGTACTCACACCGATTCTACCCTTTTCCGGTACTCGCCGGTCAGTTTTTTCGGGGGCACGGATCCACCTGAGGTACTGGGAGGTCTAATTTTTTTACTCCGATTTTTTTTTTATTTTCGGGGTCGTTTTTTACTCGCACGGATTCCACTGATCCCGGTACTGGCCCGGATTCTACCTTTTTTGGGTACTCACACCGATTCTACCCTTTTCCGGTACTCGCCGGTCAGTTTTTCGGTACTCGCACGGATTCCACCTGATCCCGGTACTGGCCCGGATTCTACCTTTTTGGGTACTCACATCGATTCTACCCTTTTCCGGTGCTCGCCGGTCAGTTTTTCGGTACTCGCACGGATTCCACCTGATCCCGGTACTGGCCCGGATTCTACCTTTTGGGTACTCACATCGATTCTACCCTTTTCCGGTACTCGCCCGGTCAGTTTTTCGGTACTCGCACGGATTCCACCTGATCCCGGTACTGGCCCGGATTCTACCTTTTTTGGGTACTCACATCGATTCTACCCTTTCCGGAGCTCGCCCGGTCAGTTTTTCGGTACTCGCACGGATTCCACCTGATCCCGGTACTGGCCCGGATTCTACCTTTTTTGGGTTACTCACATCGATTCTACCCTTTTCCGGAGCTCGCACGGTCAGTTTTTCGGTACTCGCACGGGATTCCACCTGATCTCGGTACTTACCCGGATTCTACCTTTTTTGGTACTCACATCGATTCTACCCTTTTCGGTAGCTCGCCCGGTCAGTTTTCGGTACTCGCACGGATTCCACCTAATCCGGTACTAGCCCGGATTCTACCTTTTTGGGTACTCACACCGTTTCTACCCTTTTCGGTACTCGCCCGGTCAGTTTTTCGGTACTCGCAACGGATTCCACCTGATCCCGGTACTGGCCCGGATTCTACCTTTTTTGGGTACTTCACATCGATTCTACCCTTTTCCGGAGCTCGCCGGTCAGTTTTCGGTACTCGCACGGATTCCACCTGATTCCCGGTACTGGCCCGGATTCTACCTTTTTTGGGTACTCACACGATTCTACCCCTTTTCCGGAGCGCGAACGGTCAGTTTTTCGGTACTCGCACGGATTCCACCTGATCCCGGTACTGGCCCGGATTCTACTTTTTTGGGTACTCACACCGTTTCTACCCTTTTCCGGTACTCGCCCGGTCAGTTTTTCGGTACTCGCACGGATTCCACCTGATCCCGGTACTGGCCCGGATTCTACCTTTTTGGGTACTCACATCGATTCTACCCTTTTCCGGAGCTCGCCCGGTCAGTTTTTCGGTACTCGCACGGATTCCACCTGATCCCGGTACTGGCCCGGATTCTACCTTTTTGGGTACTCACATCGATTCTACCCTTTCCGGTACTCGCCCGGTCAGTTTTTCGGTACTCGCACGGATTCCACCTGATCCCGGTACTGGCCCGGATTCTACCTTTTTTGGGTACTCACACCGATTCTACCCTTTTCGGTACTCGCCCGGTCAGTTTTTCGGTACTCGCACGGATTCCACCTGATCCCGGTACTGGCCCGGATTCTACCTTTTTTGGGTACTCACACCGATTCTACCCTTTTCCGGTGCTCGCCCGGTCAGTTTCTCGGTACTCGCACGGATTCCACCCTGATCCGGTGCTGGCCCGGATTCTACCTTTTTTTTGGGTACTCACATCGATTCTACCCTTTTCAGGAGCTCGCCCCGGTCAGTTTTCCGGTACTCGCACGGATTCCACCTGATCTCGGTACTGGCCCGGATTCTACCTTTTTGGGTACTCACATCGATTCTACCCTTTTCCGGGCTCGCCCGGTCAGTTTTTCGGTACTCGCACGGATTCCACCTGATCCCGGTACTGGCCCGGATTCTACCTTTTTTGGGTACTCACACCGATTCTACCCTTTTCCGGTACTCGGTAGGTCAGTTTTCGGTACTCGCACGGATTCCACCTCATCCCGGTACTGGCCCGGATTCTACTTTTTTGGGTACTCACACCGATTCTACCCTTTTCCGGTACTCGCCCGGTCAGTTTTTCGGTACTCGCACGGATTCCACCTGATCCCGGTACTGGCCGGATTCTACCTTTTTTGGGTACTCACACCGATTCTACCCTTTTCCGGTACTCGCCCGGTCAGTTTTTCGGTACTCGCACGGATTCCACCTGATCCCGGTACTGGCCCGGATTCTACCTTTTTGGGGTACTCACATCGATTCTACCCTTTTCCGGGAGCTCGCCCGGTCAGTTTTTCGGTACTCGCACGGATTCCACCTGATCCCGGTACTGGCCCGGATTCTACCTTTTTTGGGTACTCACACCGATTCTACCCTTTCCGGTACTCGGTAGGTCAGTTTTTCGGTACTCGCACGGATTCCACCTGATCCCGGTACTGGCCCGGATTCTACTTTTTTGGGTACTCACACCGTTTCTACCCTTTTCCGGTACTCGCCCGGTCAGTTTTTCGGGTACTCGCACGGATTCCACCTGATCCCGGTACTGGCCCGGATTCTACCTTTTGGGGTACTCACATCGATTCTACCCTTTTCCGGAGCTCGCCCGGTCAGTTTTTCGGTACTCGCACGGATTCCACCTGATCCCTACGGTACTGGCCGGATTCTACCTTTTTTGGGTACTCACACCGATTCTACCCTTTTCCGGTACTCGGTAGGTCAGTTTTTCGGTACTCGCACGGATTCCACCTGATCCCGGTACTGGCCCGGATTCTACTGTTTTCGGGTACTCACACCGATTCTACCCTTTTCGGTACTCGCCCGGTCAGTTTTTCGGTACTCGCACGGATTCCACCTGATCCCGGTACTGGCCCGGATTCTACATTTTTGGGTACTCACACCGATTCTACCCTTTTCCGGAGCTCGCCCGGTCAGTTTTTCGGTACTCGCACGGATTCCACCTGATCCTCGGTACTGGCCCGGATTCTACCTTTTTGGGTACTCACACCTTCTACCCTTTTCCGGTACTCGCCCGGTCAGTTTTTCGGTACTCGCACGGATTCCACCTGATCCGGTACTGGCCCGGATTCTACCTTTTTTGGGTACTCACACCGATTCTACCCTTTTC
>CALNHZ020000733.1:0-14895 GCA_940586395.1 Vitis riparia x Vitis cinerea | reverse complement strand
AATTTGTGGACCCGCTTTTTCACGTTGCGTCCCCACTCGATCGGCGAGACTCGCTTTTTATTTGTGAAAAATTAATTTTAGAAAAGTTGGAGTCGCCACTTATTTTATTTTTATTTTAAAGGGAAAATAAAACAAGAAAGAAAAACCCTAAAATGTAACTCCATAATTTTTGGAAAAAGGCATGTCTCTTGAAAAACCCGAGTCTTGGTCCGGGGATCAGGTTACTTATTGGGAAGGTACCTCTAGGAGGTGCACCCCTCTAAGCCCTAAAAGGTCTCTACTGACAAAGTTAAGGGAAGTGTGGCATTAATCGGTTAATTATGGATACCTAAATAGGCTAGGTGATTTTAGAGAGTGGCATGCCAAACACAATCAAATTGCAAATAAGGAGAGTTAGAGTGCGTACCTGAACGCTCTTCAAGCGCTATCATAAAACATAAAAGTTAGTGTAGAAATGTAGCACAAACATTTGTTTTATTCAAGCAAATCAGGCATATATCAAGACACCCAAGAATCACGTCAAATATGGATATGGTCATCAATGGCATACAAGTCCATAGAGTTCTAGAAAATAGATGAGAGAGAGCGTACCTGGATAGCAAGCTAGTACTCCTCTATGGGAATCAAGAGCATCTCAACAATATATACGAAACAAATTCATGTGTATCATCAAAAAGAATCAAAAATCAACATGTCAAGCAAACAATATTGAAGAAGGTATCATGAATGTCGGACCCCCCACCAAAGGTCCATATTACTTTTGCACGAATCGATTCAATGAATTCCATTGTTTGGAATCATGAAGTTTGTTCATGCTTGTGAAAATCAAGAAGATAAACAAAAATGGGTGAAAGTCAAAGAAATAGTGAAAGTGCATGCCGAATGGAAAAATGGCAGCAAATGATTATTGAAGATTGGATTTTTCAATGCTGAGAATATTTAGTTGAAAAATGATTCAAAAATTCAAATTTAAAAACAATAAATGCCCAATCAAAGAAGCGAAGAGCGGAGGAGGGTGTGTAGCAAGATAGCCATGAGGGACTGGAGCTTGGGAGGTTTAGCTGTTGCTGGATGCTGATGGTTGTATGAAGAGGCCTCTGTACATTGCTGGCATGTCTGGAGTAGAGCTGGCCATATTTATTTCAGAGCATGTGCTCACTTGCTGCCACTCATTCTCAAGTTTCAAATCTTCACTCAGAAGTTCATCTGATTCATCAATTTTCTTATAGTTCACTTGTGGATTTTCTGTAGTTCAGAATCTGAGTTTTCTAGCTTATTGCGAACTTCATCTTTTGCCCTTTCAATAGTACTAACTGGTCTTCTTTAGCTCGCATGGGAAAATTCACTGATGTAGCTTTTCGAATAAATACACGGACGTTGCAACATCTCCAAGCTGTACGTGTGTTCCACTTATATGAAATCCTTTGCATAGCCTTCTCTGGTTGAAACACTTGAGTCAGTCTAGAATTGAATTGCTGAATGGGAGTCTGATATGAGCATGAAGGAGGCCGCTGTCCAGCACATAAACTTTCTGGCGTATTCAATGAGCCATCAAATCCAACAGCTGAGTCTGAATATTCATCATTTAATCCAGCATCTTCTTCAAATGAAGGAAGCTCCATTGATTCTGGTTTGAATCTAACCTTTGCACTGATTTTATCCATGTGCTCATTGACAGTTTCTTCGGATGATAATGCCTCTCCTCTAATTTACTAACACAGTCTTTGTAGTCAATTTTCAAAACATTGTCGCTATTCACATTGTTGCCAGGGTCAAGAAATGATAGGAAATTCATAAACTCCAACGTGCTCTCCTTTATCTAACCATTATAAAGAAGAAGCCTTAAATCAGCCACAAGTATCTTATATTCTGCAAAATGTGATGAAATTCTGGGGCGTTGACATTCATCAATTATGACAGCTTCCCATTTTGATTCATATTTCCATTCACCCTATCATTGACATTGAAAATTGGGTGTGTAATCTTTACAAGGGCAGTAGGTGGCATATTGGCAAAATGGTTATAGTCAAGAAGGTGAGCTGTCACTTCTCTAAACCTGTCCCCTCAACCCTTATTAAACGTTTCAGGCCTGATTGCCCAAGGGTTTTCCCCTTTCCCAAAACAGTCTCATTCCATTTAAAGCTGTGCTTCTCATTTTCCGAAGGCTATATCCGCGTGCCCAAATGTTTGGACTACATAATTCTGGTCAGAATGTCTCTACTGACAGCTGCAGAATCTGAACCAAGCCATTTCGAAAACCAGGTATCTCTTGGTCTCCGATTAAACCACGTCTCTTTCTACCTCGGATCAAGACCTTCTCCTTATACGAAATAGGGACTCCTCATTATAAGATCACCGTAACTATATATCTTCAGCAAGGTCGTTACCAAAATTATAGAAGCACATTCTGATTCACTATCTGAAGAAGTGCCTGGGACCGAATCACTTGATGAGGAGCCTAGATCACCGTTGGAGGTACTTGAACTACTGCAACCATTTACTCTTTAATCTGGGATTGAGAGAGCCATCTCTAATTGCCCAATAAACATGTCATCCTCAACGAATTTTGTATCAATATTCTACTGAAGGCATTCATTCTCTTCCCTAAGCACAGTTTTTCCCAAGGAAAGTCTAGTGTGATTCTCTATAAACTTCCTTAGCATTGCAGGCAGTGTGTATAGCTGTAGAAGGACCTCTTAGTGCGTAAGTTACATCTCCAATGCATCTATGTGTGGTATTGAAAGGTGGCAGCCTTCAAGTTCTGAACGTTGCGGCTGTCTTCGAATTTAGGATGGTGCGTGGCGTAAGTGGATGCAGCCCATGAAGAAACCTGTGCATGGAGTCCATTAGTTGTGTCACAAATTCTATATTGAGCACATGATTGCTAGTGAAGTCAAAATTTCAGATCCCAAGACATTTTTCCTTGGTGCCTCTAAATCCATGTCAGCTTTCTCTTCATTACTCTTCCTAGATCACCCCTCTCAGAATTTCCATCCACTTGTCCAGATTCTGCCTCTTCTAGATTTTCATTCCTGGGAGAAGTTTTACCACGGTTTGAATTGGCGCTCATACTCTGAAGCTGGAACTATAGGTTGAGCATCTCTGATTTCATTTCTACCTACAGATTATGATGGCATTTCTGCTCTCCAGATTCCAGGATAAACAGCGACTGTACAGTCTTCCAGGTAGCTCTTTTCTCCTTCATTAATGCCAGGCAACCAATGAGTGTACCTCACAGAGCTCTCCAATCTGCCAATCCTTCTCTTGCATGGATTAAATTATCTGTAGTGGGCAAATACATCCCCATATCTCTGACAAATGCCTCTAAAGTTAATATATCGTTCTTCAAAAGGTAAGCAACAGCGTCCACACTTGCAGCCTGCTGCCTATGCGTGCACCAATTACAGAATGGGGTGAAGATCCCGATGTTTTTCAAACTTATTGCTTATCTGATCATGAGCTCTTCATCCTCAAATCATATATTTTATTTTTGCATGCCTACAATGAAAGGAACAGGGGCACCAAGAAAATCGAACATCTTCCTTGGTAAAAAAGGAAGCAATAAGCTCTGCCATTCAAATGAACAAATCATGGGAATAAGAGATAACACTGTGGCCAATATAACACCCAGATTTGAACATGTTATTACCACTTGCTTTTCCAACAATACTCCTTCAAGCAATGCCAAAACACTTTCAAGGGAAAGAACTTGACAAACTGTTGCTGTTGTCCATATTGATAGTGCAAGAGCTTCCTCGGCAGCAGCTAACTCGACATTGGCCTCAACAGGTTTCAGCGAAGGATGCAACCTTATGAAATGCGTAGAAATTGGAGGTCGATTATACTCAATGGCCTGCAGAAGTGTTTTGAGTTATGTCTATGCTGGAAGATGGACAAGACTGCCTCTTAACTTCACTTCGAACAGCTGGAATTTTTGGACCCTTACGGCTTGGATGGCAAGGCGGCTCTGCTTTGGAGAACCGTGTCTGTCAATTGGACCATTTTCTATGGTATTAATAGGAACCACAAGTGAAGCATGAGCCTTGTTAACTGTAAGAGCAGTTTATTGATGGCAAAACGAGATTATGGGAATCCAATCATATTGTGGCAAGGAAAATATTAGGATCACTATTTTTCATCTTTCTTTTTAATAATGACTCCAATGGCAGGGGGTCTCCAGCGGCTGATTCATGTTCCGCCAAATATTCTGTTCAAGTATGAATCCCTTCTAAGCTGCCTGTAATTCCTGAGCCTTCACGCCGATGCGTACGTATAGCATTCCTGACACCATGAATAAATACCCCAAACTGCTCTCAGGTCAAACACCATAAATGGAATCGGATTGACATCCATAACCATGCTTCTGAAATTGGGGTTCATAAAATGAAGTTGTAATCCATTTTTCCAGCATTCTTCTTCTTTGATCCACCTTGAAGATTTCAAGAGTTGGATATTCATGATCCAAATGAGTGAATCTTCCAGCAATACTTCAATACTCAAATCAAGATAAGTGGCTGCAAAATAGGACATGTTCAATCTTGTTTGGAAGCTGAGGATTCACATCAGCTTTCACGTAAGACTACTGCACACCTATAGGCAATGGATGCTCGGAATGGAGAAGTATTGGCATAGCCATCAGCATATATGGGAATTGCAAATTCTGCTTCAAATACAAGCAACACTTCCAACTTCCCAGGGAAGACAAGATCGAACAAAGACCACAGCTCAGCCAGCTTGCTCTGAATTGGTGCACCAGTCTTTATTATACAATGAACAACCTACTACTGTTTACGAAGTATGGTAACTTCAGCATTTGGATTCCGAATTCAGCGTCATTCATCTAAAATTGCATGACCCCATTGCTGCTACTCATATCCCTTGTTGGGAAAACTGATTTACCATTCAAAGTCCATTCATTACTCTTCACAACTGTCTGCAAAGGCTGCTGCTCTATTTTGGCTGAAGGTGACATTGGATAATTATTAAATGCAGCAGGATATTTCGCCAGCGGTAAAGTCGAATCTGGTAATGATGAGAAACCTGCTTGTATCCTCTTCTCATCCCGAAAACCATAATTCATGAGAAGGTGCTCAAGGCCCGAACAAATACTATGATCTATCGTCGAGGCATCTAGATTTTCGTCAATGCGATGATGACTGATGAACTTCAGATTAACCGATTTGTCGTTTAACTTAGGATTATGAACCCTTCTTTTATCACCATTCTCATTACTACAGGATACGCAAGAAGCTCATCTAGTAATAACCAATAGGTGAACTCTCGTGTAATTGCTGCTGAATGTAAGGACTATACAATTGTTCCGGTCCATTGATGTACATCTGTCCACCAACAAAAGTAGGAAGGGAATATCCAGAGCCACCCCTATTCTGATACAAAGCCCCCCCTTTACCATTACAATAGTACAGAATATCATCAGTATTGTCATTGGACCGGCAACTCATCTCCATTGAAGAATATGAACCAGCTTTCTCATCAGAATTGCAGTAAGATGAGACCTGACCAATCTCAGAGACTATACACACTCCCAGGTACTTGGCTGTGAAGGCAGCATCATAATTGCCAATGCATAAGTATGACACTGAGTTGTCATGTGCAGAATGCAATACTTTTCTGTCGTCTCCTTTTCATAGAGATGGATTGTTGAATTAAAGAATTTAGTTAACATGCCCTCAGGTTCTTACTTTGAATAGTAAATTATTGCAATACCTTCATGTTGTTGTGAAGATACATCATTGAACCCTCACTTGACTGACCTTCGTCAAATCCATAGATTACTCCCCTGTTTTACGGCAACAACATGCTTTTGAACAGCACCACTATGTAAACTGGGGATTTTCTAATTATTGATCCATTTTTTTAGTCTGTACCACTGCCTTCTCTCGTTATTCTCAAAACTGGCGCCAAAATCCGCATCAAAAGTAGTCAAAAGAATCTCAAACAACACCACAAAATGCCATAATCAGAATTTCCCAAAAACTCATTGCCCGCAACCATTCCCCATGACATTTTTCCTTACGGATCCAGAATCTCAACCCCAGTCGCATCTCCTCATTACTTCTCATCTTTTTCCATAATCCCCAAAATTTTTGAACCAACGCTGTCAACTTTTTCCTTGCTTCTGTAGAACTGATTAGAACTTTTTCTGAAGGTGAAAAAAAAACCAGGTAATATTTGACTTCTAGATTTTAGGATCACAACAACAGTACCAGAAGGCTTAGAGAAGTCCATGATTTTGAGCGCCACATTATGCTCATCCAAATGCAGAAAAAGCATAGTGTCCTTTTCCCATGATTTTTAATTTTTAATTCCGAAACAGAGAACAAATCTTGAAGACTGGGGAGTGGAGCTTGTTGAGGTACGAGCCAAAAATAGAAGAAAACAACAAAAACGTATAGAAAGAGGAGAAGGATGACCAACAAAAGTTACAATTTCACATTTCAATCTATTAGCTCAGAATAGGGGAGTGATTCAGAGTAAGATTTGAATAAAAACAGGGAGTGATTTCTACCATCCAGTCCGAAGATGGACATGTATGCAATTTATTTTCAGATGGGATTAGTGACATTAACAGAATGAAGAACATACCAAACAAACAAAGATTTAATTTCAACACAGCAATTTGTGGCCCTTTCCGTCCACACCAATCAACAAATAAAAACCTAGAACCGTCAAAGGATCCTCAAGAATGGAATAAGATAAAGCATAGGTAAATAGTCGCAAAACATACCTGGGTGGTCTTGGCTGCAATCGTTCTTTTCCGCTCCCTCTGTTCTTCTCTCCCAAAAATTCTCAGAATCTCACCCCCCTCTTCTCAGAATTTCTCTTCTCTCATATATATATCACCCGCCAAAGGCCTAAATCTGTTCCTAAGAAGGAAAATTCTCCTATTTCCTTTCTTCTCTTCTTCCTTTTTTTTCTTTTTCTTTTTTTTTAAATCTTCCAATTCAAATTCCCCTCCAAAACCTTCCAAGGAGAGTCCCACCTTCCTTAAACTCCAATGGTAATTTTCCTTGCAAAAACATGAAATTTTTGAAGTTAAATAATTGAATGAATAGATAAGTAAGTAAATAAATTAGGAAACGGTAAAAAATAAAAATAAAAATAAACAAATAAATACAAAATGGGCCCCACAAGCCATGCAACCACACAAGTCATACAAGTCACGCTAAAGATGTCCATAGGCCAAGTGTGCCTAAGTGGGCCTAGAGCGGTGCCTAAAAGCCAAGTGTATCTAAAAGCTATCCTAAAAATGAATGAAAAGTCTAAGTCTAAATTAGGGCTGCCAAGAGTCACAATAAGGGATCGAATAATCCCTCAGCCAAAGTCTCCAAGGTGACTCAGAAAAAGGGTAAGTGGTGAGTAGTATTGGGCCACCAAGGAACTACTGTGGAGCACTGAAAACGAACTTAAAGACATGTGTTAAAGGGACAAAATTGAGGGTCTACAAATATGCCCCTCTTCGGTATAGATCACGAGTGTAGAGAATGTGAGTAGAAATACGAGTAATGAGCAGAATGAAGTGAACTATACCGAAGAATTAAAGAAGGACCAGAGATTTGTCCTAGCACATGAAGAGGTAAGGTCAAAATATGGGGTCTCAATGACATGGATGGGACAACTCTATGTGGGGGAAATGACAATAAAGAGAGAAGGCATGTGATGAGTAGCACAAAGGTGGAAAGAGGTGAAAATGATGATTCAAAGTCATGGATGATATGAATGACTCTGGATCATGGACAAGGTGAACAACTCTGGATCTAAATAGGACAAAAGACCTCTGGGTCATGAGCTCAGGGCTCTAATTGGAAAGAATGACTCTGGGTCAGGATGGAAAATGACTCTGGGTCGAGAGCTCTGGGCTCTAACTAAGAAAGAATGACTCTGGGTCAAAATGGAAAATGACTCTGGGTCAAGAGCTCTAGGCTCTAAATAGGAAGGAATGACTCTGGGTCAGGATGGAAAATGGCTCTGGGTCGAGAGCTCTGGGCTCTAACTAGGAAAGAATGACTCTGGGTCAAAATGGAAAATGACTCTGGGTCGAGAACTCTGGGCTCTAAAAAGAATGACTCTGGGTCAAAATGGAAAATGACTCTGGATCAGGATGGAAAATGACTCTGGGTCGAGAGCTCTGGGCTCTAACTAGGAAAGAATGACTCTGGGTCAAAATGGAAAATGACTCTGGGTCAGGATGGAAAATGACTCTGGGTCGAGAGCTCTGGGCTCTAAATAGATAGCCGATCAGGATACTTTCCGACTCAAGGTGCCGGGTCGAGGCCACTCACAAGTGGCTAGAATGATGAAACGAAACATCTCAGGGATGTGAATGATGTAAATGACTCTGGGTCGTGAGCTCAGGGCTCGGGGTGCTATGAATGACTCTGGGTCAAGATGAAAAATGACTCTGGGTCGATGAATAGCTCAGGGCTATGAGCTCCGGGCTCTATGACTGATCGGCTAGAAGGAGAATGCGATACGCAAACTCCAGGTCAAACCACTCATGGGCGACCAAATGATGAAAGCTCAGCTAAGAGCTGGAAAGACTCCGGGTCTATAGGAAATGACAGCTCAGGGCTAGCGGGCTCAGGGCCTAAGGGAAAAAGGATAGCTCAGGGCTATAAGACTCAGGGTCTAGAAGGAATGGATAGCTCATGGTTGCGAGGCTCAGGGCCTAAAAAGGATAGCTCAGGGCTGCTAGGCTCAGGGCCCAAAGAAGAAGAATGCTCAGGGCTATAGGACTCGGGGTCTAAAAGGAATGAATAACTCAAAGCTACGAGGCTCAGGGCCTAGAAGGGAATAATAGAGAAGACCAACTCGAAAGTAGACATGAAATGAATTGGCTCAAAGCCATATACTCAAAATGTCAAGGGTCGGACTACTGAAACCAAGAAGGGAAATATGTCCCAGTATCCAGAGTGCTCACACTGCTGAAACAACCAGTAAACCAATCATCTGCTAGAATCAATGGGTCAAGAACCAATACATCATGACAAGCCTTTGAAAAGACAAAACTGAAAGAGGCCTCTGTGTCTGAAAAACTGCTCTGTCGACGAATCTCAAAAGGTAAATCTCAAAGCGTGTATATCATGGCTCATCTAAAAGCAAATCTCAAAGTGCACAAAATGGTGCTTATTCGGATAACCCAATCGACAAGGTAACAATGGCGAAAACAAATCTGTCTCATGAACATTTGGCTAAAGGATCCACCCACGCTCCTCGGGTGAAACCTGATGCGATCCATCTCTATCTCAACAAATCCATGTAGGGAGGCCCTGATACAGTCGATCGTCAGAAGCTCTGGGCTAGTGCTCAATCTAAAACCAACTGGTCACTGTCTCAATCTCAAGGATACTCAGAAACTAGGGAAATATGCCCCAGTATGAGACCTGACGTCAAAGTCAAAAGCTAAACAACCGACACCAATCATCCATCCTCATATCACTGCCCAAATAAATCTCGTAATGGATAGGGGAATATGCCCCAGTATGGATATCGGATGTCGAAGTCGTGAGGCAAACAAACTAACAATGATCATCCATCTATGCATGGTCTCATCAAGGAGAGGGGAATATGCCCCAGTGTGGATAATCTAATGCACAATAAAGAGTCTGTCAAAATCAACCAACATCTCTATAACCATGAATAAAGATAGTCATGCCGTCCAATACAGATAGGAACCTCGGAAAAAAGGGGGGATATGCCCTAGTGTGAATATCTAATGCACAACCAAAGGATGAATCCAACACCATCAATCAACTATCCTCAGCTCAACATAATCCGCTAAGAAGTCAGAATGAAGTATCGGCCAATGCCTCAAGGGAGACACTCTAAATCTAATCTCAAATGAATAGCCAAAATGATGAGGAATGTGGTAATCTCAAAGTAGAAACATGTCTCTGATGAATCCCTGACTGAATCTGATAGGAATCTGGTAACCTCAAAATGGGGAAATATGCCCCAGTATGCCTGATCTATACACTGCACTGAAAACTGCCTCCAACTCAGTAATAATCCACTAGTCTATCTCGGAAGTACTCTGCGAATGGAACCACTAGGGGCTCAACGATGCTCCACTAGAACTGATATAGTCTCAACATACCTCACTAGGGATCTCTGATCGGTGAAAATAACCCAGACTCAAAGAAAGTGCTCCACTAGGGGCTCATCTCAACCAAATGAAAGGGGAATATGCCCCAGTATGGATATCTAATGCACAACCAAAGGATGAATCCAATATCCTCAATGAACTGTCTCCAATCCCAAAAAATCCATCAAAAATCAATATGCCAAGCAAGAGAGAGACCAAATGCTTCCCAAAAGTATCTTCCATAAAAGAGAACATGGTAACGACCATACTTCAACCAATCTACCAAAAACCTGTCCAAGTGAAGACTATCAAAGATAACGTCTGATCTCGTGGCCTCAGGGTGGTCTTAAGACACGGGACGTAACGTAGGCCAAGGTGATAGGGTCAAAGAAATGAAGGGAAACTAGGCTCAAATACCCAATGATCAAACCCATACCCTTGTGTATAAGATGTAATGCATAGAAAAAATCTCATGAGTCGTGGACCTAAAGGTAACCAAAGGCAATGCCAATGGCGAAATGAGAGAAATGATGAGTGGTCAAACCATCAATGAAACAGGTGAATGATGTGAAGAAGGTATCAAATCAAAAATGTGTATCAACATGTAAGGAATGGATAAAAAGGTGGAACAAAGATCTGGAAAGAGATAATGGGATACAAAGGAAGCAATGAGAAAGTGGAATGAGTGATGATCAACCCATGTTAGTACAATAAAGGAAAGTCATATCACCAATGATGGAATGGTGGGTAAGACAATGATCCGGAGACCCTAGTAAAAGGTCGCTCATCTCTCATACCTAATACATATCAACCATGATCCGATACGCATAGGATACCATAGAACTCTCATATGAACCCTCGACACTCCAAATGCATAACAAGAGCGGCTCAAGGAGTGAAAAACTCATAAAACTCACAAAACCCATAACGACAAATATACCCAATAAATGAACCTCAAGAGGTGGCATAATGCCCAATGGAACGAGATACCATACATGAGCATATCATTGCGCTTTTCTTTTCTTTTTTTCTTTTTTTCCTTTTTTTTTTTTTTTTTTTTTTTTTTTTTTGTTTTTGTTTTGTTTTTTTTTTTGTTTTGTTTTTTTTTTTTTTTTTTTTTTTTGCGCATGCTCTGATCATCAATAAATCAAACTCCAATGGGTAAAAATATAAGGAATGAACAAACTCTCTCAAATCACTAGTGAATACATGAACCCCATCCATGAGATAACCTCTCAAACCAAAATCTCCGAATCAATGTCAAATGATGGAATGAATAGAGTGATATGACTGCCCTCTTTGCACTAAGAGGTGAAGGATCATCAACCAGAGGAAGAGAATAGATAAGATGAAGCAAATAGTGATAGAGATAAGAAAGAGAATGAATATATGGTGATAATAAAATAGAACAAGTAGGGGTGATAAGAGGATGGTAACAAAATGAGCAAATAGACCTATAAGTCTAAAGCTCATGAGATTTTTTAGCAAAGCATGCATATACATCAAAGGGCCCCAACCCGGGTATAGAAATGGTAATCAAAGCTATAAGAAAGAAATAAGGCTATAACATACCATGTGAGGCTCAATGGGCTAGCAATGGTTTAATATATAGAGGTGATAAAGTATGAGGCTAACCGAAATGATGGCCACCCATCCTGCGACACGGTCTCAAACATAATACTTCTTTAGCTGATCCACGTTGGTAGGCTCTGAAAATTGGTTTCCATCTAAGTCAGTCAACCATGCAGCCCCTTCTGGAGTCAACTCTCGGATAACATAAGGCCCACTCCAACTAGGTCTAAACTTTCCTCTAGGGTCTCCAATCAAACCTCTGAGAATCCTCAAAACTAAGTCCCCTTTTTGCAATGGTCTAGGCTTAACCCGTTTCTTGAAGGCACGAGCCATCTTTCTCTGATAGGCCTGAACATGATCTGCCGCTCTCAATCTCCTCTCATCTAAAAGGTTAAGTGATCAAATCGAGCCTGAGCCCACTCTGCCTCAGAAATCTGCTGCTCAAGGGTTACTCTCAATGAACCCATCTCTATCTCGACTGGCAAAACAGCCTCCATTACCATACACTAGAGAGTAAGGCGTAGCTCCTGTAGAAGTACGAAATGATGTACGATATGCCCACAACGCAAAAGGAAGCTTCTCTGACCAATCTCGAGAAGTCTCAACCATTTTCCTCAAAATCCTCTTAATATTTTTGTTTGCAGCCTCTACTGCCCCGTTGGTCTGTGGCCTATATGCTGAAGATCTATGATGTCGGATGGCATACTTCTGCAACAAGGTATCTACCTCAGCTCGGAAGTGCACCCCTCTGTCGGAAATCAACTCATTGAGGAACCCCATAGCGGCAAATGAGGTGTGATCTGATAAAACTGGCAACCCTAGCAGATGTCAACCTCGCATATGATGCGGCTTCCACCCACTTGGTGAAATAGTCTATGGCAACTAGGATGAACTCATGACCACTGGAAGATTTTGGTGAAACCTTCCCAATAATATCAATACCCCATACTGAAAATGGCCATGGCGAGGTCAAAGCGTGTAGCTCTGATGGCGGTGCATGAATGAGATCACCATGAATCTGACACTCTGGGCATTTCTGGACAAACTGACAACAATCTGTCTCCATAGTCAACCAGAAGTAGCCCGTCCTCATAATCTTACGGGCTAGCATGTGTCCTCCCATATGCGGACCACAAACTCCTGAATGAACCTCTCTCATCACTCGATCTGCAGAGGCTCGATCTAAACACAATAGAAGCATACCATCAGCTGATCGTCTGTACAAGGTATCTCCACAAATGACAAATCTAGTGGCCAAATTCCTCAGTGCTCTCCTATCCTTGGCAGTGGCTTACCTCAGGATACGTGCCAGATCTAAGAAACATGATAATATCATGATACCAAGGTAGATCATCCTGGACCTCTGTCTCTCCAATCAACAACAGTAGGCGGGTGCAGACCTAAACTCAATCAGCAACGGACGTATAACTACATCAATCGGAATATCCACAGAAGAAGCTAGGGTAGCTAAGGCGTCGGCAAACCGGTTTGTGCTCTAGGTAGATGAACATATCTCAAGTCATCAAATCGCGCAACCAGCAACTCCAAATAGGCGTGATATGGCCTAAGCTTCACATCCCTAGTCTTCCAATCTCCCTGAATCTGTCTAAGTACCAGATTGGAGTCACAAATACCTCCATCTGTCTAATGTCAAGCTCCAATGCAGTCTCTAAACCAAGGATACAAGCCTCATACTCAACTATGTTATTCGTGGCAGGATGTCGATCAGAAAATGCCAAACGAACGGACCTTGGAATATGATCACCCTGAGGGGATACCAACAGAACACCTATCCCATATCCCTGACTGATTGGCTGCACCATCAAAGTACATGCACCATCCTGATAAGCTAGTCATAGCAAAACCCTCATCTGGAAAACATCATCAACTGGTCTATCCTCAGATGTCGGTAGTGAGGCTAAGTGATCGGCGACAATACTTCCCTTAATAGACTTCTGAGAAACATACTGAATATCAAACTCTGTCAAAAGTACGAGCCATCTCATCAGTCTACCAGTCAATGCAGGTCTATCAAACAAGTATCTCAACGGGTCTAGGCGGGATATCAAATGCACTGAAGACTCTGTCATGTAATGCCTCAATCTCCTGGTAGCCCAAACTAGTGCTAAGCATAGGCGCTCAATCATAACATATTCATTCATACTCCAGCATCCTCTTACTCAAGTAGTAAATAGCCCGTTCCTTCCCTGAGTCATCAATCTGAGCTAACATACATCCCAAGGCCATGTCTGAAACTGACAAAATAGAAGAAGTGGACGTCCTGGCGTAGGAGGCGCTAAAACAGGAGGAGAAAGCAGATACCCCTTGATCTTCTCAAATGCAAGCTGACAATCATCATTCCAAACTGTTGGCTGGTTCTTCCTTAAAAGACGAAAGATGGGCTCACATATGTCTGTCAATCTGGCTATGAAACGACTAATGTACTTAACTGCCCAGAAAACCTCTAATCTCTTTCTCAGTCTTGGTGCAGGCATGTCAATATGGCTTTGATTTTATCTGGGTCGACCTCTATGCCCGCTCACTGACCATATGTCCCAATAACTTCCCAGAAGTCACTCCAAAGGTGCACTTCTTGGGATTCAACCTCAATCTAAACTTCCGGATCCTCTCAAAGAATCTCTCTAGAGCCTCTAAGTGATCTGCTCTGCCCTTGGATTTCACAATCATATCATCCACATAAACTTCAACGTCCCTATGCATCATGTCATGAAACAAATTGGTAGCGGCCCTCTGATAAGTGGCTCCTGCGTTCTTCAACCCAAATGGCATAACCTTGTAACAGTAGGTACCCCACTCAGTAATAAAGGCTGTCTTTTCCATGTCCTCTGGAGCCATCAAAATCTGATTATACCCTGAAAACCCATCCATGAAAGACACATCGAATGGCCTGCAGTGCTATCAACTAAAAATCAATATGTGGGAGAGGGAAGTCGTCTTTAGGGCTGGCTTTATAAGATCTCTGAAGTCCACACAAACTCTAACTTTGACCATCCTTTTTGGGTACTGGGACGACATTAGCCCAACCACTTTTGGATACTCAACCACTGATATGAATCCAAACTGAGTTGTCTTCTGAATCTCCTCTTTCACCTGCAAACTCCAACGTGGATGTAATCGTCTCAATTTCTGCTTACTGGTCTGGCATGTGGTAGGATAGGCAAAGTGGTGCTGAACTATAGAGGGATCAAGACCAGGCA
>CALNHZ020000732.1:0-14935 GCA_940586395.1 Vitis riparia x Vitis cinerea | reverse complement strand
TTGTCTTGACCCTTAAGAACTTGCTTTCAAAGGGGGCGTTTTGGTGCTCAGATGGTAGACCTTGGGCTGCTGCAATTGTTCAGAGTCTGAAAGCACAGGCATGTAGTGATAGGTAAGAGAAACCAGAAAGTTCATACTTCTTTTTACTGTTTTATTGTTCATATATTTATTTAAGCTCATCAATTTAAAACGGGAGATGATGAATTTTGATCCTTGAGTATTTCTGTATTTATTTCTAAAGAATTGTGTATAAAAGAAATAAGAAGTTTTTCCTATTAGAGAAAAACAACGAAAAAGAAAAGAAACAAAGGGGTTTTCTGATATAAACACTATAAGTGATGGGTACTTCTGTAAATACAGAAATGAGTTAATAAAAATAGAAAATAAGACTGCTTATGAATAAGGTGAACAATATGAAGTCTTGACCTACATCTATATGTATGCAGTATGATCTGAGTATGTGGTTTCATCCGAGTTTGAATCCTTTATAATAAGGGAAACTAGCCACTGTGAACTGATCTTCTCCTTGTGTTATTTTCTTTTCATTCTATTTTTTTCTTGTGAAGGAAGTTTGTAAATCATTTTGGAGACAGGAAATAATCTTTGAGCAAATGGATGCGCTCCGTACCATTTTGCTCAGTCACATACCTTTCCTCCTCGGCAGATACTATCGACAATGGACTTAGTAGCTGGCTCAGTGTTCATCACTGGGAATCCCTCAAAAACACCCTGCAGGTCCACAGAAACCTTTACT
This sequence comes from Vitis riparia x Vitis cinerea, assembly GCA_940586395.1. Lineage (NCBI taxonomy): Eukaryota > Viridiplantae > Streptophyta > Magnoliopsida > Vitales > Vitaceae > Vitis > Vitis riparia x Vitis cinerea. The sequence continues at coordinate 14,181 of CALNHZ020000732.1, read as the reverse complement.
CAATTTATAAAAATCAATTAAAGCCTAGCTACTCAACAAATAGAGAAAGACTATTCAGTTTTGTTAGTATAATGAAATTAAATACTTTGCTGTTTTCTGGGGATAGTATGAGTTCTCCATCCTTGGATAAGATTTTTACCCGGGACATCTCGGAATCTATTATACCAAGAGTGGCAATTGTTATGGTGACTGAAGGAGCCAGCTCAATTCTCAGTGCCTCGAAGAAGCCTATTAATGCTGCTTTACTTGCCTGGAAACCAAAAGGATAAACACAAGAGATTGAAAAACAGAGCATTTGAATAATAGACGAGAGAATTTGTAATGACCTGTTTTGATTATATAGATATTATTCGTTCTAGGTTCTAAGGATATTCATGACTTTAAAACGTGTCTGCATAATTAAGAGAAATTAATACGTAAAGAATTTTTTTTCTATCTAATATAAGACATCACAGTCACCCTCCTTATAATATTGGATATTGGAGAGGGGAATATATTTATGACGTAAACTTCTCTTAATCTTATAAACACGTTTTAATATCGTAAGAGTTTTTAAAACTCAAAGGGAACAATATTTATACAATTGAATATAAGTCGTTACAGATTTTGATGGAGTTTATGTATGTATGAATGCAGTTGTTTACACTGTAGAAACTCAATCTTGGTGGCTGCAGAAATGCACAAGAAGACGAGTTAACAAAAATCTTGCCCTTGGTCTTCTTGAGGTGAGAATTGCAAAATAAGTTGGATAAACAGTGCCCCAGAAGTTCACATCCTGTTGGATCAATCCAAAAGATAATAATTATGATGCGATTAAATCAAAAGAAAGAAAGAAGATAGAAGTCAACTTCTATTATTTAGGCTATCATAAAGGCTAATTAAAAAGAAAAATCAGATATAATAAAAGTTCATGTATGTTCAAATCCTTCATTCTTTATATAAAAGAGTTTAATTAATTTTAATTTTAATTTTAATTTCAAAAATTGATGAAAAAAATGCAAGAAACATACCAACAAACTTTCCAAAAACTAAAAATTGATCAACCAAAGTTGAGAAACATTAGAATGACACACTTATCTTCCCATCAATGAAATAGTATTGAATCATATTGATAAAAAATTCTACTAAGAGCTTAACTTTAGACAAAATTAATAAACATAGAGATTGAGAAACCTTCCAAATTTATCATATGAATAGGTAAGCAACAAATGATTATTAACACTCTAACAATTAAGTTTAAGCTCAAAGGGGACTTACTCATGACACCATAAAATAGTGAGAATGTTAATTTCTTTCCACTTATGAACATATATCCATCCATGAGGTTTCAAGACACCCTTCTTAGAGAAATTCAAAATAATGTTCCAAGAAATCAATTTGCACATTTCTTGATCGGATTTCTGTTTAACATGACCCTTTCACGTCCCTTTAATAAAGTTCATACCTTATTTACTTTTCATATTTAGTATTGAAATTATTACAAAGATATAAACTTCACCCTAAGGATCAATTTTTGACTTGAGGAACACTAAGGAAGCCTTTACAACATAACGACATAAAGGATGTCCCAATCTTGCAATGGAGGCTTTTCACACTTAGAAACATTACCAAGAAACCATAACCATTCTAGGAAACTTAATATTTTTTTTTCCTTTTATTTTCCATTTTTTAAAACTTAATTTCAAAGAAAGGGCAAACAATCAAGGAATGATCATCTCAACCACTCAAGGAATTTCCGGATGACTTTACCCACTCTTTAATGCTCATTAAATAGGTACAAGTTTAGATTTAGACTTTAAAGAGCATTATTAACCATTTATGCAATCACAAAGTTCAACCATGAGATTTTACTATAAAACCCATAAAGATATTTAAGTTCAGATGCTACAAAACCCATAATTGGTTTGTAATAATAATACATTGGAAGGCATTGTTTCCCTAATAAGGCTTTGTTTTACTTTGAGTTTTGCATACCATTCAATAAGGCATTGTTTAACTTTGTTTTACTTTGAGTTCCACATATTATTAAGTAAGACATTACTTAACTTTGGCAAAAGTTGGCTTATTACAATAAGTAGTGGTCCACCTTATTAGCGTAGACCTTCTATGTGAAATGTATACCTCTTGCTATAGACCAAATGTGATCTACACACATTTTTATCATTTTTTGAAGTTTTAATAAATTTTCATCCATAGATATTCTTTATCAGAATTTTTGTTGATATTTTTCGACATATCTATAAAATTCAACTATTCATATATTTGAGAAAATCAATATTTTTATTCTTAGGCACCACCATTGTCATAGCTTCACCTTGCCAAAAATGTTGGCTACCACTCCATTGTTTATGGCTTCAAGAGACATGGGCAAATTTGTTTAGATCTTACCGTGCATGTTTGTGGATATGGGCTTGAGCCTGTTTGCATATTGGATTTTTTTCCTTTTTTTAAAATGAATTCTAGGCTTTATTTGTATCATGGGTGATTATTTAATTTTGGATATTTGGACTTTAATGATTTAATTGAATTAGGCTTCAGTTATTTATTTGAGCTTGTTTACTGATGTTGGGCTTGGGATCTGAATTGCATTATTTTTGGGCTTAGTTTGATCTTCATATGGCTTTGGACTTACATGATATTTGATCTTCATATGGGCTCTCGGCTTTTATGATATCTTTTTGGTTATCTTGAGTTTGGGTTGGGACTAATTTGAGGCATTGAGATGGGCTTTAAGTTAAGGATTTCTTTGGGGCTTATTGTTATTTGATTTGATTTGGGCTTTCAATTGACTTGTTAGGTTGAGCCCAATATTGGAGGCATTTGAGAGCGCACAAATCTTTTGAAGCTGACTACCGGAACCGATGCACCTTGGATTACCACTTGCCACGCGCCACCACTAATTTACTCTCCAAGGCCAAGAGAGGACAAGGTGGAGAAAATCCATAAAGCCAAGTGTTATCATCCTCTCCATTGAGAGCTCTACATGAGGAAGGCACTGAGACTGTTTAATTGGACAAGGCATAATTTTCTAAGGGGAGAAGGAGAAGATGCCGCCAGCCTTTCTCCCCGGCAACAACACTGAAAGGAGTGTTTTTGTAAAAACCCCTCCTGAAGATATTATTGGCTAACTCGTGACTTTAAACTTGTGTACTTGCTTTTGAAACTAAATAAACTCTCACAAGGGATGTAAGTTCCAATCTCGTTGGGCCCAAAGGTGCAATGCCTCAAATCGGTTTAGAGGTAAAATCATAATTTAGAAATTATTAATTAATTAAAATAATTTAATAAATGTAAAAAGATCTTTTCGTATTTAAAATCCTTATATATAAATTAGATTTTTCATATCTTCTCTATTCAGAAAACATTTTTACTCAAATATCATAAAGATTTTAGGGTTGAAGATTTGGAATTTTAGGGTTTGAAGATTAATTTTTCAGGTAAGATTTTAATCCTTAAATTAATATTTTATATTCATTAATTAGATTTAAAAACTTTAGATATTTTTTTGAAGATCTCAATCTAGATTAGGGTTTACTAAATTAATTTTTAGACTGAAAATTTATGAATGTGGATTAATTTGTGATGAAAATAGGAAAATTAAAAAAAAAATCAATTAAATAGAAAACAAAATCAATGAAAAATCAAAGGAAGAAAAGAAATTTATATTTAGAAAATAAATAAATAAATCGTTTGTGTAAGCTTTAGATTTGAAAAAAAAAATGTGTAGATATATGTACTATGTGAAAAATAAAAATAAAAATAAATAAATAAATATAATGAAAGACGTGTAGGTGGCTCTATACAATGTCGTGGGATTAAAAAAAATGAAAAATTGGAGTACGCGTGTGTTGTCGAGGTGCTGACTTAGACATTGGAAAAGATTATATATGTAAATATATTATTATAATAATAAATAATGAGAAGAAACATGAGGCTTATTGATTTTTAGGGCTTTGTGCGTGTAATGAAAATAGGAGGGTAATGGGTTGGTTATGTATTGAATTTGAAAATTAATAAAAATTATAATATTTAGTTTTAAGCTAACAAAGGAAATATAATAATAATAATAATTACCCATATAGGTTTTAATTTAATTTAAGTATGTAAAGAAATTAATAGTGATGATAAGATTAGGAAAGAAAATAAATTTTACAATAATTTGGAAACTCACTAAATTAATTTATTATTGTTTAGTAAGTTGAAAAATAATATTGGATAGTAATAATATTAGCATGAAAAATTAATTAGAATCCATAATACTAAATAAAATATTTTTAGGATTTTTAAATTTATATATTTGGATAAATAATCAATAATCAATATTGTGTATGATATTATGTTAGGTGAGGAAAAAAAATTTCAGAGTTAAATACTTCAAGATTCTGAGTGCTTCTTCAAGGTAAGGGAAATTAGTGCAGATTTTTATAAAAGAAAATAATTTCCTTTTTATATTGTATTTTGAAACGTGTAAAAATATTATTTTTATCTTTATGCATCGATCAAATATGTGTTTTGTATGGAAAATATATTTGAGAATTTTCTCTGTTTATGAAAATGAAAAATTGAGGAGATATGATATTTTGTTTTGTAAGTTTGAATTAATGAAATAAAGTGTTTGACTCTAGATTATATGGTCCTAGTCAACGGGTTATAATTGTTGACGTTTTGGCCCTAATTAACAAGTTATAATAGTTAATATTATATGGCCCTAATCAACGGATTATAATTGTTGACCTTATGACCTTAGTCAACGGGTTATAATAGTTCACCTTATGGGCCTAATCAACGGGTTATAATTATTGACATTTGGTTTTATTCACCTTAAATGAAACAAATTTGAAATTGGCCACTCATTTGTAAAATCTCACTTAACCAAGCACCATTTGTCACACGATAACCAGAGTAAAGATATTTTGAATGTATTCGATTTGGTTTTGATGTGAAATTGTTTGAAATGAATATGAGGAAATTTTGTTGAAAAGTTTGAATGTATTAGTAATTTGAACTCAAAAGTTTTTATGAAAATAAGTATATATTATATCTCTTATTTGCAAACATGATTGAAAATGTTTGATCCATGAAATTGCATTGATGTTCCTTATTAAGCTTTAAGCTCATGTCCTTTTGTTGATAATCTTTCAGGTAACCTTAGTTTGAGCGAGGAGTGACCGTTATGGGGGAAATTTGGCTTTATTAAGATATTTGTTTAAACTCTCTTTATTTTGGACATTGTTAGATGTTAAAACTTAATTCTCGTTTGAATTATTTTGAGTTTGAAGTTATTTGGATAATAACATTTTAGTTGATGTATTATTATTATTATTATTTTTAAGTTGATACTTGAAGATTTTATAATTTTGTCCTACTACTCTGAACATGAATTTGGTAATTGGTAAATTTTCAATTACAATATGAATGTTTGTGTCGTTTCAACTTGGAGCCTTTGGGCTTGAGGTGTGATATGACCGTCATGTCTTGGAATGGGTTTTGGGGAGTGACAAAAGGACTTTCACAACTTTAAAACGTGTCTATAAAAGTTCATATATGTAGAATAGTATAAACCTTTTCTCCTATCCCACATAGAATATCACAATCTTTTAAAACAATTTTAAAAATTAGTATTTGAGGATTGGTTTGAAAATAATTCTTTGATGTGTTATAAAATAAAAGTTTCTTTTAAAAACTTGAAATGTTTTTAACCAATTATTTTTATATTTTTAAATTTTTTTTGAAAAAATAATTTTTATTTATAATGCTTTATTTTTAATTATTCTTCATATTTTATTATTATTATTATTTTAAATAGTCCTCATAAAACACAAGTGAAAATAATTCAAAACAACTACTTTGAAAACACTATGTTTTCTATTTTTAAGACTAGAAAATTATTTTTTTGTTTCTTGGTTGTTAAATATGTTTCCTTGTTTTTTTGTTCTTAAAAATAAAAAAATAAAAAATAAAAAAACTATTTTTATAATAGTTAACAAATGAACCCTATATGCAGTTCCTTTTTCAATTTTATTTATTGTCGATTATTGTAAATATTTGATATGTAATCATCATTTCGGGCTTATAGTAATAGTTCTAATTATGAGGATGAGATTGCATGAGTTTAATTACTAAACTGAATTAGATATGTATTTTTTATTTCACTTCTTTTATTTGCCTATGTTTACTCTACTTAAATTCCTAGCTAAGGGTTCCATTAGCTCGAAAGCTTGAACCTTAGTTTTCAATACGTGCACTTGGATTCCAAGGTTCCAATGAATCTTTAAAAATACTTCAAGTGATTTACCTCACTTGGAAACCACTTCTCACTAAATGAATGAAGAATGAAATGAATTCTTCAATCATAGTATAGCAAGCAAAGCTCATAATACAATGGAAATTATGAAGACTTGAAGGTACACTTGAAATAAATACAAGTTTAAGAATAAATGCACTCATCAGATATTTGAATGAGAGAAAAAGTTGGTTTCACAATTTGAATGTAGCGAGCCTCATGTACATAAATGCTCTTAAAGACTTCGATTTATAAATTTTCAGCTCAAAATCCCCAAAACCCTCAAAAGGGGCTTTCGAGGGGATTTGAACCCAAACCAAAAGGTTTGAAATCCACTCCACTTGCCATCCGGGCAAACTTGCCCTTGTTATATATTGTGCACTAAACTTATATATACTTAAACTCATTATATAAAGAAAATATTAAAAGAGTAATTTAAATAACAAATTAATTATAATTATTTTATAATTAAATGCAAAATTTTCTTTTAATTGATTACCAAAAATATAAAAATTATATAATTTTCTTCATAATGTTTTTAATATCATTAATAATTAATTAAATATTAAAAAATTATAGATATATATCACAATTTATGTTATATTGTTTAATACAATTGAATTAATGGATCATAATTTTAATATTAATATATATTTTAAAATTAAACATATTATAATCAAATATCATAATATTATATATAATTTAATAATAAATGTACACTTATAAAATTCATATTTTTATCGATGCATACGATATTATTATCAAATATGATAAATCATGTTATACATATATCAAATTTTTTAATAAAATAACTTTAAAATGTCTATTATACTTCTAATTATATTATTATGAGGTTTTCCTTATATTTTCATGAGTTTTTAATAATTTTAAGCCTACCGATATTTTTTTCCAAAATATCCACTGATATATCTCCGATATATCTGTAAAATTGAAGTACCGATATATCTGTGATTACCGATATTTTCATCATTGATTATAATATATGTTAGAACATTAAGTCTTGTACTTTGTTTGTTGGCAATTTGTTCTTATTTATCCTGACTTAGGAAACATTTTAGATAATGACTTAGGGCTCGTTTGGTAACTATTTTCGAAAAAATGTCTAAAAAATAGTTTTTGAAAACTGTTATTTGATTTTTGTAAACAAAAGTCTATTTGAAAACCTAAAATGTTTTTAACATGTTTCAATATTTATAAATATGTTTTTTATACCCAATGTTTTGTTTTTAATTATTTTATATGTTTGTATAATTATTTTTTAAAACAACCTTAAGAAAAAAAGTGAAAATAACAAAAAATATATAAAAAAACTAAAAGATGTTATCTGAAAACACCTTATTTTCTATTCTTAAGAATAGAAAACAAAAAATAGTTTTTGGTTGACAAATATATTTTCTCTGTTTTTTTTTATGAAGAATTGAAAACTATTCTAAAAAACAATTCCCAAACAAGCCCTTACTCTCCACTAAAGATTCAAGGTTGTTGATTGTTCAATCGAAAAGTCATATGCAAGTCTAAAAATGTTTGTTTTGTAGCAAGTTAGGTGGTTGAAGGATTAGAGTGTTACTCTTTTCCTAAGTTAAAATGCATTAATTTATGTTTTGGAAAATAGGGAACACTCAAGCGGTAAAACTAGCACTCAAGTGTCTGAGGTGTTCAAGTGGTGGTTAAGTGCACTTAAACAATCTTCCCAAATATGTTAGAATATGATAGATTTATTTTTTTGGAAAATCATGATTATTTTTTTATTTTGAAAAATTCTAAATATTGATCCCCTAGATTTGATGACTTATATAAACTCTCTCTTAACCCATTTTAGGGTTGGACACTTTGAGTTAAAATTTTCAATTTTTATATTGTAATCTTTAATATATTGTAGTCTTTAAAAATCACTCATTCACCCTAGGTGTTACCTTACTAGATATAAGGTTTTTCAATCTATATTATATTTAAATTACAGCTACCTGTAAAACTTTTGATACGTAAAAAGTCCTTTAAAAAATGTTTATTGTCTTAAATGTCCAATAAAAAAACTTTTCAATTAATGCATACCCAAAAATTTAACGTTCCTCCAACAAAAACCCTTCAATCATCATGTACACAAATCCAATCACCATGTTGCCTTTTTTACATTTCCATCATTAATTCAATTGACAACAGTTCATTACCTCTATTGCATTGTCTTTTGGAAATCTCACTAACATTGAAGTGAGGTTTTTTATTCTCTCTTTTTTTTTTCTTGGTTATATTATTCATTCTCTGTTTTCCCTTTCGCATTCTATATTTTCCCATTCACTTTCCCTCATTCCAATTATTTGTTTTCTTTTCTCTATTTTTCCCTCATTCCATATGTTTTCCATTTTTAAGGTTTTTTGTTTTCCCTTCTCTATCTATTTTCATTTTTTTAAGGATGTGAGTTTTCTTATTCTAAGGAATTGGTACTCGCTCTTCTATTTTTTTCTCTAATGATATTGATGCTCGCTCTTTTTTAATAGTTTTGATTTTTCTCTAACAATGCTCAACTAAAACACTTAGGGGGTGTTTGGTACGTCGGAATAGGGAATGAAATAATATTTTGTTTCCTTTCCTATTTCTTAGTGGAATGGAATGAATTTGATGATTCCATTTATAGCATTTGGATGAACTTAGGAATGCAAGACTAGAATGATTATTTGTTTCCATTCTAATGTTTGATAATAATAGGAATGGAAATGAAAAAGAAATAAATTTACAATAATATCCTTACATATAATTTAAAATATTTTTTTATTGTTACTTTTATTTAAAAAAAATAAAATTTGAGAGGTTTTTTGTTATTAAATAATAAGACTAAAAAATATATATATACTCAATAAATAAAAAATTAACCATAAAAATCGTATAACCCTAATGCACAAATATTCAATTATTATTTTTATTAAAAATTTGAATAATTTATCATGCTTAAGTAGTTATAAAATTATATTTTTCAAAAAAAAATATTTATTATAATATTTAAATTCTCAAAGCTAGCAAATGTTTTTCCTATTTTCAAAAGAGGAAATAAAAGAATTCTAATTTATTCTAATTTTCAACAAGTATCATATCCGATAAAATTCATAACCTTAAAAATTTTAAATATTTGTTTTTTTTTATCAAAATTTTAAATATTCTTCTCTCCAGTTTCCATTAATACAAGATAAAGAAACATCAAAGATTCCAAACATAAATTAATAAAAAAAATTAATCGATTTATAGAGAAGAAGAAACACATATAAAGAAGTAGAAGAAGAAAGAGAAAATAAGATAAACCTGATCGAAGATGTAGAAGGGAGTTTTCAGAACCTAGTTGCAGCAAACAATGACGAATCCTAGATCCAACAATCAAAATGAACATCCAAAACCCTATAAATTAGAAATTGATTTTTTTTTTTAAATATCGTGGAAGGTTTAATTGATTCAATTTGGAAGAATCACTTGTTGCAGAGAATTGGATGATGAGTGGGTCTCTAGCATTGCAAAGAAGATAAGAAGTGGATGATGAATGGATCTCTACCTTTACAAAGAAGATAAACATCGGGTTTGAAGAACAAGATAAGAGGGTAAAATAGTAATTTAGGTTATTTTATATTATCAAATAGGTTTAATGAATCAGAATACCACCTACTTTTAATGAATGCAAATCCGACTCATAAGTTGGATTTGATTTCTGTCGAAATAATTTTTATTTCATTTCCGTCTTCTTAACATTTATCCAAACATAGGAATAAGGGAGAAAATGAATGAGATGTCTATTCCCACTTCTTAATTATTTTATTTTTATAGAAATATAAAAATTATTAACAACAAGAAAAAAAATCTTTAAAAAATTTTCAAAAAAAAAAATCTTTAATTTTCAAAAAATAAATTATCTTTAAGAATCGAATATATATGTTTGAAAGCACAAATTATATACCTTATAAATTTTTTTATTAGGCTAAATTATTAAAAATGAATATATTTTATATTAAAATATTTATTTGATTAATTTAATTATAATTATATTAGAAACTTTTATTAAAGTATTTTAAAATTAAAAAAATAATGAATAAATGCAATATACTATTAAGGTTTATAAAATACAATATATGCTATAATAATATATAAAAAATAACTATTATTATTACTATTAGTACTACTACTACCTAATATCACATTATGTATCTTATAAAAGAAATAATATTATCGAATCTAACAATAGATGTCATGACATATAAATTATATAAAATTTTACTTATAAATATTTTCAAAAAAAGAAAAATTAAATGAAAACTAAAATCAAAATAGAAAATTAAAACTAGAAAATGTTGTTCGAACCAAATACAATTTAATTATTAAAATCAATTTTCAAACATTAAAATCTACATCTCTATAATTACACTAATAAATTTTAATTTATATATAAAATCAAATATTATTGGATAATATATTTGATATCTTTAAATATTATTCATTGATTAATATCATATTCTTAATTGAATTGTTAGTATATTATATCATTTTGTATATTATTTTAATTAATTTAAATTATTTAAAGGGAATAATTTATTTCACATTAATATTTGTTTAATAATGAATATATTTATGAAAAATTCTCAAATCTAATTTAGATTATTTCATTATGGTAAAAAAATAATTTACAAAAGTTTCATTTATTTAAAATAATAAAACTCAATCTTCATCATGGCCAACTCTACCTATACCACATATGACTAATGCAAAAATAATTTTTTTTAATGAATAAAATAATATTTTAATATCTGTATTACTAATTTAAAGAATATAATACGAATTTTTACTAATTATTAAAAATTAAAAATTAAAAATTAAAATTAATTTTAAATATTAAATGATCTAAAATCTAGAGTTACCATAATAAATTTTGGATTTAAACAATTTGGTCGAGACAAGGATTACACAAAAATCTATATGAGTATAAGAAACAAATGCATAGATTAATTTTAGTTTTTATATTCTAAATTTATTATCTAGAAGTGAAATATCTGCATCCTATCGTGCATGACATATGTTCACCTAGTAATTAAAAAAATGGGTAAAACAAGATATTTCGTAACTTAATGTCAATGGACCTAAAGCAAATTTAAAAAAAAAAATATGATAAAAAATTAAAAATAACTTCAAAAAATAAAATCAACCACCATAGATAATTTAGATAAAAAATGATGTTCATTAGAAAATGAGATTTCTTTCTATTTATCCATGGAAGCAAAATTAAAAAGCTTCATTTTCATTAATGGCAAATATGCATAAAAAGTTAAAAACAAGGGATTAGCTTGCTTGAATTGAATTTCACCTCTCTCTAAATATCATTAATGCTTAGGTAAACTACTTTTCAATCAAGGGTTTTATGTCATGTGGACTAGGTAGGGATGGTAAGAGAGTTGTATATAGAGGAGGACGATGTAGACAAAGTTGTTGAGATAAGTTTTATTCAACCCATGAAAAGTTTTCTAAGTCCATGGGCTATTTAATAGCATTTGAGTTTTGGTATATTGGTGAAAAGTGGTAGAGCAAAAAAAAGGAAAATAAGGTTGCAGTATTCTAAGTGATGAAGGTCCATGTTCTTTGATCAACTTTTTAGAGAAACTCATGTGGTATGATTTTTTTCTTGATTTCTTCATGTTCTTTATTTTTTTGCAATGGATTTCGATCTTAAGTATTAATATATGTTTTTAATAGTTATCAAAATGAAGAAACTAGTGAGTATTATTATATTCCTATTTTTATTAAAGTGGAAGAAATTTTTTTCGACATGATCATCAGTTTTAGGAGTTTTTGCATTTTCAATTACAATATGAAAGTTTATGTTGTTTCCACTTTAAGCCTTTAGGCTTGAGGTATCAAATGACTGTCATGCCATTGGAGTGGTTTAGGGGTGTGACAGTGTTGCAGGTGGAATCAAACTCATTCCAATTCGGCCACTCCAAATAACCCAAGAGAAAGCCCAAATTAAATAAAAACATATTGTCCATCAATGATTTAACCCCAACCCATGAACTAAGTCCAAATTAGATTTTGAACTCAAAATTGAGCTAGGAATTTGGAACAACCATCTTTATAGAAATGAACCTTAATGTCTCTAATATAACATCACAATATACAATTTACACTATAAAATAATCCTGTTTTTATTAGCATTAATTTTGTAGTAATTACCTGCATAATCAAATTCTAATTCCATTAGTATCAATTATATGGTACTCAATTCATGAAGTAAGTTCTAATTTTCTTATACAAATCTAAGAAAAATTAAATTCTAAGTCCGTTATTATATATTCAATTTCATACCAATCACCTTATAAGAATCAAATCTTAATCATTTAAGTTTTTGAAAAAAAAAAAAACTTTAATTATTTATAAGTATATTTTTGGAAATAAACTCTAACTTCATTAATTTCTAGAATGGTAAGACAATTTATGTAATCAAAATTTTATTAAATTTTTTTAAAATGATCAAAATAGTGAAAAAATACATTTACTTTTAAGGTAAGTTTTTACTTAACCATTTGTAGTTTTTTTTTAATTCGTTAGAAACATATTTTATATTTTGTAAATATAACTAAAGGTATTATTATAAATTTTGAATAAAAAAGGCAAATACGAGTCACAATAAAAAAGATTGTTGGTTTATCATTCCTTTAACAATGTTTTAAAATTCAAACTAATAATTAAATTTAAAAAGTTACTAATTCAAAATTCAATGATCAAATCAATAGAACTCATAGTCGAACCCTATTCGAACGTTTTAAATATATAATTATGTATTATTATATTTTAAATAATTATAAAAATTTTAAATATATATAAATAAATGAAAGATAAATAATATTTATTTTTATATTATCTAATTCGTATAAAAGTATTAAAATTTAAATTTTATTAAATAATATATATATATATTATATATATATATATATATATATATAATATATATATATATAATATTTAAATGTGAATATGTTGAAAATGAAAAAAAAATTAATTTTTAAATTAAATCATTTTAAATTTTAAAAAATTATATTATTTTTGTTTAATATTATAATTTTTTTTTAAAAAGAATATGTGTTTTTGTTGCTATGTTTATCAGTTCATAGACTTATCTTTAAACTAATATCATCATGCCCACATCGGACGGTGACAAGGTCTTTAAATACATCATTACTCATCCAAGCAAAGGCATGTCTAGAGCCTAACAAGCAAAGTCATGTCCGCTAGTTCAGACTTTAGACGATTTGTGCCCAGTTCGAAAGCTAAGCTATTCAATGAAGGCCATTGGTTGACATCCGATCCAGTATTCCAAAAAATGAAAACCTCATAAGTCATACCCACCTACCAGTCTACCACCACCCCACATTTTCCCCTTCCCCACTATCTCTCTCCCTGCCATCAGTCTTTTGACTCTTTTCCCATTTTCACTTTATCTCTCCCTTTACCCATTCCCTCTCTCTTTCCACTATTTTCCACATCTCCACCCAATACAATGTTAGGAATGGCAATGGGGCGGGCTCGGACGGGTCGGCCCATCCCAACCCCGCCCCGTTATTAAAAATAATTCCTATCCCTGTCCCGTTTTAAAAAATTAAACGGGACCGTTAGCTTTCTTTTTTATTTTTTTTTTAAAAATTACTTTTAAAATTTTTAATTGCATTAAAATAAATATATTTAAAAATAAAAAATTATTATATTTTTTTAAACTTATTTTATTAAATTTTTATATTATCTATATATTAAAATAGTAAAATAAAATTTTAAATTAAATTAATTTAAAAATTTAAATTAAATTTAATTTTATATGTAAACGGAGTGGGGACGGGGCGGGATAGGGCAATATTCGAACC